>NW_025562763.1:0-43500 GCF_020424385.1 Procambarus clarkii | reverse complement strand
ATATATATATATATATATATATATTTTTGTTCTAGAAGATCATTTCTTCAGTTGTTGATATTTATTTGTCATTCATCACTTGGTTCATTTTTGTTTTATTTTATTTTATTTACTTTTTTTAGTTTTATCTCTTCACTGTGTCCCATTTTCTTGCTTAAATCTTTTACCCCCATCATTATGTCTCCTCCAACTCACTTTCTGCTTCAATCTCTCCTTCTCCTTTCCCTGTCATTCCCCTTTCCAAACCCCCCTACCACTGACCCGAACCAACCACTCCTTACCTATCTCGACTTTCCTCTCCATGCCCCACCTCCATCCCCCAATACCCCCAAAGCTGGGGTCTCTTTTATGGCTCCGGCCTCTCATCGGTGGAGTCTCCCTTGCCAACACAGCATGCGTCGTTTTCTTTAATTACGTCGAGCCTTTGATATCCGTTTTCTTTACCGACGAGGGTCACTCTGTGGTTGAGCAATTAACGATAACTTTAATTACGGCAACGGATTTTAAAGGTGAAAATTGTGGTGGTAACAGTAATATTGGCGATGATTCTCCTAATAAAACTGTAAATTTTGGAGAGGGCAGGGGGGGTAGGTTAGGATGCGGGTGGAGGATGGTCCGCAGCGTCTTTTGTTTGTCTCATTGCGTCCTATGTGTCTCATTGCGTCCTATGTGTCTCATTGCGTCCTATGTGTCTCATTGCGTCCTATGTGTCTCATTGCGTCCTATGTGTCTCATTGCGTCCTATGTGTCTCATTGCGTCCTATGTGTATCATTGCGTCCTATGTGTCTCATTGCGTCCTATAGTAGCGCTCCACAACGCTCTACTGACTCCGTCATCCTGCTTCATTGGACCATTCTGTGGTGGTGTCCTCTACGCAGTCCGCCAGGTCCAGTCACCGCGTGCCCAGGTAGACAAGGGCTCTACCTGGGGGTAGATAAGGTGTCTACCTGAACACGGGAATTACGGTCTACCTCCCGCAACTCAGCGAGGGGGCCCCCCTCAGACCTTCGGCTGCCCTCTGCCTTGCAGTACTTGTTACTTATGACTCATAGTACCGTATAGGTACCATTTAAAACACGAGAATATCAGGATCGAATATTATAAAAAAAAGTTTTTTGAGACACATGGATAGCAAGTGGACAGGACCTGGATTTATTTAGCATTTACACCATCACTTACGAAACCTGTACATCGTTCCTCAATCATTACGGATTTAGGGGCATTTATTAAACAGTTTATGAGCTTCCAAGCACTACGAGGATGCTTTTATGAGCTATCGTGGGGGAATTCAACGATACCCGTTATCGTGGTGGCACTCACAGACCAACTATCGTACAGTCGTTATTCAACAATGACACGCAACTAGCAGCGTGAAGGCTTTGCTAGTGACACATTGTAATAGTTGATGTGATCAAGTATTAGTCCGGTTCACGCATTAGTTAATCCCTGAACAGAGCAAGCTGATCTCCTGATCAAATTTTTGATTTAGTAAATGATACAACACAGCATCAGTTACAGCCCCGCTCCTGTGCCAGGTAGGTCCACTACGGGCTCACCATAGCCCGTGCTACTTGGAACTTTTTGTTCCCAGTAGCTGAATTTATAACAACATCAGCAACAACACAGCATCACCTGCATCCCTTAATCCATTTATGGGAATAATAATGGCGTCCACTTATTAACTTGTGCACACTTACTCAGGACTGAGTAAACGTCACTTGTGCGTTGTCACTTGTGTGTTGTCACGTTGTGCGTTGTCACACTCATTATCAAAAATGAACACTAAACAAAAAACACACACACACACACATTCCACTTATCAATAACATCACGACCTTAAATTTACCGTTTCACAAAATCTGCATGTACACAGAATATTAATGACCAATAAATCCTCCCTGGGATTTAAATTAATGACCAATTTAATCCTCCCTAGTGTCAAGCCCTACCAGCAGGCTTGACACACTTTCCCCTTAACATATTTTCTGCCTTACAGGCAAACACTAGCAGATATATGGATATATATCTACTAGTGTATATGGATATATGGTGGTCTTTGAACCTCCTGGGTTTTGTTCAGCTTTTTGTTGTCATCAAATCGTTAATCTTTTTGTAAAATTCTTTTGTATCTAATTTAGGAATCAAAGGGAATGTCTTATTGTTTCAGGGCACGAAAGGAGTTTTTTAATTAATGGTAAACTGTTTCGTATATATATAAATAACAGGTATTCAATGAGAAGAATGAAAGTAGGAAATTACTTCACTTAATCTCTATGATATTTGAAGCACAATAATTCGTTACATCCTAACAACTAGAATTGTCACATCTGGGAAATTAATTTGAACAAAATTAATGGAACTAAGACCTAGACACTCGCACGATTTTCAAGACTAGGGAACTCTTCCACTCGTAATACTCCCAGCGAATCCTTATTACACCTTATTACAATCCTTATTACAAGAATGCCTTCTTTTGATAATTACATTACATCAGCTTACACACACCCTTCACTCTGCTGATTTCCTTTCCCCATAAAACACTGTTTCTGAGTGGATCCTTAGGTTCCTTCCCTTAAATCCCAGAACCAATCAGAAGCTGAGTTAGTAAATCTCTTAGGTCTATCTGACAACCTAGGCCTCTTCTAGACAGCCACTAACAAGGAAACGGACTGACAGCTACTAATGGCTGCCGCCTGGCACTCTCTTGTTCTTATGAGTGTGTCATGCTTAAGCACTTGACAAAGTTAATGATGGTCCATTGTAGTTGACAGTTTAATGCTTCGCCAGCCCAGGACAAGGAAGACATCTGACACTGGCGTCTCCACCACTTAGTACCTGCACCCACAGGGACAAGAGTGTTCTTCACAATGTTTCCCAAGTGTTCTACTGTTCTTCACGTTTTAAAAGACATCAAACAGACTTCTATGTTCAATGTGAAGAGGGAAGTAGAGAAAGAACTCGGGAGGTGTACCTTTTGTAGAGAGAGAGAGAGAGAGAGAGAGAGAGAGAGAGGTGGGAAGGAGGTTTGGAGAAGTGTGAAAGGAAACGTAGGGAGAGGAGAACCTAGAGAGATTTCAAGATATATTGCATTAGAGGTAATGCTAGATCTGTGAGAGAGATAGTAAATGTCTGCCTTGACAATGTCTGCCTTGACATTCGATCAATAGAAGACGACATTCAATTGTTTACATCACAATCATCCACAACGATGAGAGACATGGCCGCAGAGATTGTCTTCCTCCTTTTACACCCTCAACACTCTCCCATCCCAGCCTCTTTTTCCCCAACATTGACCTTTCTCTTCCTCCTTCCTCCAACACTGTCCCTTCCCTTACTCCATCCAGCAGTCTCTTGTCTCCTTCCACCAGCACCCCATCTCTTTCTCCCCCATTTGTATCTCCCACCCTAACTCCCTTTAAATTCCTTTTCATTTCCTAAACATATTAATCCGCCCCCCCCCTCCTTTCCCCTATCTCTCTCCCACATACGCGCCCTACTCTTCCTCCCTCAGGCGCACACACACTCCTCATTCCCCTCTTTCATTTCCCTCATCTTTCTGCTCCCCCTCCCTCTTCCCCCTCTCCCCCCACCACCTCGTTGGCTATCGCCTGTGGGGGTCTCTTGCTTCATGAGAAATATCCCATAATGAAAACGCTCTCAGAAGGCAATAGGGACCGTAATTCCGTTTTCTTTTTGCCCCTTGGAAGGTTTAGGGAATTTATGTGTAGCGAGTGAGTGCTTTGCCCTGGTGAAGGGGAGGGGGGGGGGGGGGGTGTGTCCCATCAATGGGGAAGGGGGCGAGTCCCGTTTTAGCGACGGGGGCACTGTTGATTAACGAGACTGTGATGGTTGGCAAGCTCAAAGGAGACGAGGAAAGCAGCGAGAGAGGGAATGAATGGGCTGGTTTTGTTTGCATTTATCTAAACGGAAATTAGACTTGTTTAAAATTGTGGCAAAATATCTTCCATTGTGTATATATTAAGATGTGAGGCAAAGGTAATACTTTATTTCCGGGAATATTACTTATTTTCTAAGCCGAATTTTCATTACTTTCTATTGGAAACAGTTGGTACTTTCTTTAGGAAATAATTCGACTATATTCAGAAATATTTTTCTGTGGAGGGAATATTAATTTCTTTCCCTTTGTAAGTTTCAGTAAGAGTTTTATTGTTATCGTGTCTTTATTCATTCCCAAGGTTATCATGTCTGTATATCATTCCCAAGGTTATCATGTCTGTATATCATTCCCAAGGTTATCATGTCTGTATATCATTCCCAAGGTTATCATGTCTGTATATCATTCCCAAGGTTATCATGTCTGTATATCATTCCCAAGGTTATCATGTCTGTATATCATTCCCAAGGTTATCATGTCTATATATCAATCCCAAGGTTACTCATTCCCAAGATAATTCATTCCCAAGGCTATGTTATGAAGGGTGTAATGACTGAACACTGAATAATACAGTGTGAGAGATTATGACCCAGTTCTTGCTCACAGAGTTTATACAAGGTTACCTTGAGATGCTTCCGGGGCTTAGCGTCGCCGCGGCCCGGTCGTCGACCAGGCCTCCTGGTTGCTGGACTGGTCAACCAGGCTGTTGGACGCGGCTGCTCTCAGCCTGACGTGCGAATCACAGCCTGGTTGATAAAGTAGGAATGCTGAGAGTTGGGAAATTCGTCCCATGTATCAGCCTGCCACAGGTAATGGCAGCCCAAACTGATTCTGGCAACCGTTATGGCTATCCTTATCCACCTTGTCTATTCACCTCAGTATCTTATATGTTGTGATCATGTCCTCTTTGTTTATTGTATCCCTCTAGGCTTGTGAGACTTATTTGCATTATCCTCTCCTCGTTGTTTAATCCTCTTAGCTCTGACACCAGTCTTGTTGCAGACCTCCGCACTTTTTCTATTTTGGTTTTATGCTTGACAAGGTTCGGATTCCATGCCGGTGCTGCATACTCCAGTATTGCACTAACAAAGGTTTTACAGATTACCTTTAAGGAGTACCGATTTAGGGTTCTAAACGATGTTCTTATATTTGTCAGCGTCTCATATGCCGCCGATGTTACCATTGTTTATATGTACCTCTGATGTTAGTGTAGAGATGATATCATCTCCCAAATCCTTCCTGTAGTTGCCTTTACTTTGTGGCGTAGAGTCCTCCTGGTCTCCTTTCTTCCTTTCCAATCTTTATTACTTTACACTTGCTGGGATTGAATTCCAGCAACCATTTGTTTGCCCACTTCTAGACTTTGTCAAGGTCCTCCTGTAACTTACTGCAGTCCTTCTCTGTTTCTACATTCCACATCAGCTTTGAGTCATCTGCAAACATTGAAACGAACGTGCCTTCTCTCCCGGGTAAGTCGTTCACATAAATTCGTAACAACAGCGGTCCTAGAACTGAGCCTTGGGAGACCCTTCTTGAGACCTCTCTTATTGTGACATTTTGTTTTCCATCCTTCAGGTACTCCCTTACCCAGTTCAGAGCTTTCCCAGTTATCCCAGCCCGCTTCTCCATCTTATATACACCAGTCTTTCGTGAGGAACTATTCCAATGTTTTCAGATAATCTGGGAAAATATAGTCTACCCAGCCTTCTTGTCTTCCCTGTCTTAATTTAGTTAAACTGTCATAAAAGTCAATCAAGTTTGTTAGGGTGTTGGTGTAGGGAGAGTGGAGTAAAGAGGGAGTGGTGTAGGGAGAGTGGAGTAAAGAGGGAGTGGTGTAGGGAGAATAGAGTAGGGAGGGGATGGTGTAGAGGGGTAAGGTGATGTACAGTAATGATACAAATAATAGAAATAATCACAAAATATTACAGAGACAACCAGACCGACAAACAGACAACCACAACTCCATAGTCTTCTGAGACTGATGAATGCTCACTACTATTACTAATAGTAACGATCACAATAATAATAGTAATGATCATAGTAATAATAATAGTAATAAAACAATGGTAAAAATACAATATTCAAAAGTCATTAAAAACTTTAAAAAATGTTTTTGCAGCCTGGTTATGATCCTTATTATAATATACCTGACGGCCATATTCATCTTTTGACGTCACACTAATTGACTGGAGGCTAGATTAAACCGGCCAGTGATCAAAGAGAGGGAGAAGGGGGAGGGAGGGAGGCAGGGATGGTCAGAGAGAGAGAGAGAGAAATGGGGTATTTCACAAGGACATAGTATCAGCGGTTAGATACTCACTCTCTCTCTCTCTCTCTCTCTCTCTCTCTCTCTCTCTCTCTCTCTCTCTCTCTCTCTCTCTCTCTCTCTCTCTCTCTCTCTCTCTCTCTCTCTCTCTCTCTCTCTCTCTCTCTCCTCCTCTCTCCTCCCTCCTCTCCTCTCCCTCTCCCTCTCTCTCTCTCTCCCTCCCTCCCTCCCTCCCCTCTCCCTCTCCCTCTCCCTCCCCCTCTCTCTCTCTCTCTCTCTCCCTCTCCCTCCCTCTCTCCCAGCCTCCGTACCACGCTCCTCACCCTTAAAAGACTTACATAGTTTCACCACTAGAACAAAGGAACCTGAAAACTCCCACACACGGAAGTGAACTCCCCCAAGAAGACAGGGAACCTTCTCAATTTGCATCTAAAAGGAATCTGATCCGCTAAAAGTGCCCCTTCTCTTCCCAAGTCGTCTGCACGCGGCTCAATACACCTTCTGATTGCACCGTGGGTTCCAACTCTTTGAGCCGGAGTTCAGCGCGCTGAATACACCCACGGTAGGAGATCCCCCCAGCCCATAGCGTTCTAATTAAAAGCACGCCTTATGCCTGGCGACCGGCGTTCTAGAACGCGTCAACAATGCTGAGTATGATGGGGGGATATGGTGGGAGAAGGGGGTGGAGGAAATTGATGGGGGGGGGGGGATTAGAGGAGGCAGGAAGGGAAATGGGGAGGTTGGAGAGGGGGAGGAGGTGGATCTGGAGGGAGTTGGGGGCTGGGGGAGGCAGGGGAAGGGTGTCTATAATTGGAATGATATGAAATAGAGCGCCTCACCTCTGTGTGAATTATTCGTATCCAGGTGTGATTTGTGTGAGTGAGGGTGAGAGAGCGAGTATGAAGCAGCGAAGGAGAGAAAGAGGGAAAGAGAGAGGGAAGGGGAGACAGACGGAAAGACAAGAAAAAGGGGAGATCAAAGGATGGAGGGAAAGAGAGTGTGGGGGAAGAAACGATCAATTGCGTCTATTACATTAAATCGGTGTAAAACAAAATAAACGTAAAATTCATTGTCTCATTTGAACTTAAGCTGATTTCTTTAATTTTTTTCCCTTCTTCACTGGTGTGGCATTATTGAGTTGGACGACTTTATTCATCGCGTAACTTTGGCGTGTCTACGCGCTAAGCTTTATTGAGAGGGAATCATTTTTTTTTTTGCTTGTGAAGTGCAATTGAGTGAGCAACTTTTCATTTCCACTAATGAGTAGTCAAGAACGTCTTCACTATAACCTATTCTATAAAGGGTTTGGTGATATTATGGAGATATAGGTGAACTAGTACACTCAAGGCGATATATATATATATATATATATATATATATATATATATATATATATATATATATATATATATATATATATATATATATATATATATATATATAAGGCGGTATAAAAGACCACAGATTTCATGTTGAAAACATCATGATCTCACACTCGACTATTCTCGTAGCTGACAGGCAACAGAGAAAGACAGTCGTAGGGAGGGGTGTCAACGCCTCCCATCACTGATAGATAAAATGAGACATGATCCACACATACAAAATTAACTTGAATTTCGAATTACTTGAATTGAATTAACAAATGAAAACTATCGAGATTATTAATTAAAAGTACACCAAGTTAAGATTGTTAATCAAAAGTTCAACACGTGCAAGAACAGCAAGAACAGCAAGAACAAATAAGTAAGCGAAGTGGTAGAGATAAAAAGTACAAACAAGAAATTAAAATGTAGCTACGACAACCCAACGAGCTCGCCGGCTTATATTCTGGTTGACTTGCTAGACCCAAGAGCTGAAGCTCAACACTCGCAAAAGCACCTAAGTGAGTATAAATGAGAGGGGAGGAAGTATAAAGGAAATGTAGAATAGATAAGAAGAAGAAAGAAGGAACAGTTTAGTCAAGCCTTGGCCTCGGGCCGGGCTTGTGGGGTGGAAGAACTCCCAGAACCCCAGCTAAGATCAAGGTACTCACCTAGTTGTGCTTGCCGGGGGTTGAACTTCGGCTCAAGGTAAAATAGTGAGTGGAAAAGGGCGGAAGGACGGTAGAAGGAAATAATGTTGAGGAAAAAATTGGAAGAAATGGTGTGGAGATGAGAAAAGAATAGGAAATAGAGGGGAGGAATAAGCTGTAAATGAGAGGGGAAAAGGAGGCTCAAGAATGAATGGGGAGAAAAGGGGGAATGAGTGAATAGAAAGAAGAGAAGATAAATAGAAAGACAGAGCGTGGAGAGGAAGTGTAAAGAATAAAAGAGTTTTGAGGAAAGGATGAAGGCAGTGGAAGGGGGTAGGTGGAAGAGTTGGATGCAGGAAGAAGGGAGGGATGCAGGTAAAGGAAGGGAGGAGGGGGGGGGGGAGAGAGAGGGCGGCCTTGCTCATCTCCCCGCCTCATGCGAGATAAGAAAAGAGTGTTTCAACTTGCGTGTCATTGTTCCTGGTGTTGGTAAATATATACCTCAGGGAGAGGCGGGTGTTGGGGGGAGAGCTGCGAGGAGACTATGGGAGAGTGGGAGACCGAGGGAGGGAGAGAGAGAGAGAGAGAGAGAGAGAGAGAGAGAGAGAGAGAGAGAGAGAGAGAGAGAGAGAGAGAGAGAGAGAGAGAGAGAGAGAGAGAGTGACAGACAGACAGACAGAGAGAAACCAGAGACAAGGAGAGATAGTGGAAGACAACGAAAGGAGGAGGCGGAGATCAAATGACTGAAGGTGGGTTTCGATCTCTGACTGAACTATGAGCCAAGTATCTTGTCGAATTGGAATTCCCACGAGAACCGATCCAAGATTGTTCCCAGGTGGTCTCGAACCACGGTACAGACAATCTTGAGTCAGGGTAAGAACAATCTTGAGTCAGATTACAAACTCTCTCAAGTCGCAGTTCTGTCTCAGAGGTCACACTATACCTCACCAGCCCTTCTTTCTAAGATTTAACAACGTCCAAAAAACGGAAAAATTAAAGTGTCCTTTCCTAACCTACCAGAGGACCCAAAACAGAAAATGGGACATTACGTCACTTTCGGAAGCCATATTCCCGTTTTGGCCGTATTGATATTTTATGTACGTGAGTGAATCAGTAAGAAGGGTACGATTCGAACACTGAAAGAGAACAAATAAATGTTGAAGAACAGTTCGAACACATGCAGATGTAAGTCGTGGGGAAAGTGTTTTTCATTCGTATACATACTGGAATGAACGATATGGTGGGAAATGCAGAACAGACCCAGCGAGGAGCAGAGGTGCCATATTAAAACTCAAATGACAATATTGTATGAACAATGTTCATACAATGAACATACATTGTATGAACAACATCAGAGGTCTACGGCTGTTCAATACCCTCCCGGCGAGCACATAAGATGTTGCCTCAACAAAGGTGGTAGTCTTCTTGAAGGAAAAAAAATTAAGAAGAGGAGATGTGAGAAGAGAAGGACAAAGAGAAAGAGGAGCTCTGCTGGGTAGGAAAAAGAGGAGAAAGGGGGTGAGCTCAGACGTGGTATTGGAACCTGTGTAATCCAAGACTACCACAGGCTAAAGGGATTCACGGATTGATCCTGCACTAATCTCTTTATTAACGGAAATTGTCTCTTATCCTCGTTAGCTTCCACGCCCGTTCTAAATGACTTGTTGTATGTTCTCGCTGGCTCCTGTACGCGCTCTAAATGTCTCCTGTTCTCTGTTATTTCCGTTGACTACACACTCACAGTAAACGTCCCCCTCCCCGCTGTTGTTCCCATTAGCACACACACCTGTTTTAAATATATCCTATTTTCTGTTGTTTCCGTTGGCCCCCCCCACGTCTGCTGTAAATATCACCTGTTCTCTGTTGTTCCCGTTGGCTCTCACACCGGCATTGAGTGCACTGTATATATACGCAATAAACGTTTGAAGTAAACTCAGCTAATCACCAATATCAGTCACACGAACGTTATCAGGGGAAACTCACTAGATAAAAGCACATTTTTTGGGGGGTATAAACATTTTTGGCTTGTTGATAGCCAATGAAATAGTCAGCCAAACTATTTTACGCTGACTCTACGCAATAAACTGGGTCACCAGCTAACCTAGTCTGATCTCATTCAACCTGCAAATAATATGAGATTACTGATCCAAAGTAAATGATCTAGGTGCAGGCAATGAGTCACAATAACGTGGCTTAAGTATGTTGACCAGACCACACACAAGAAGGTGAAGGGACGACGACGTTTCGGTCCGTCCTGGACCATTCTCAAGTCGATTGAGAATGGTCCAGGACGGACCGAAACGTCGTCGTCCCTTCACCTTCTAGTGTGTGGTCTGGTCAATGTAAATGATCTAGGAACGAGCTGGAACACAGAAAACGGGACTGACGAAACACTTGCAGGGGGGGCTTTTCAAGTTGGTTAAGAAAATAAAAACAACATTCGCGTTGCACACGGAGTTATTGCATGCCTGCAGCCGAGTGGTGTTCATTATTGAGTCAGTGGTATCCGGCCTGGGTGGGCCGGTATTGACACTGCGGTATCCGGCTAGGTGTATTGTAGCGCCCAGAAGGGGAGGCAGCATCTGACTTGCAAATGAATTCTCTCTGTCTTGTTAAACTTAATTATTCATTTCGCCTTTTTTCCTTGTAATTAAAACGATATCGGGTGTTCTCTCCCGGCCTTAGAGTTGCTAATGAGAGTTACATGCTTTTCAGGTCATATATGTGTATATATATATATATATATATATATATATATATATATATATATATATATATATATATATATATATATATATATATAGATAGAGAGAGAGAGAGAGAGAGAGAGAGAGAGAGAGAGAGAGAGAGAGAGAGAGAGAGAGAGAGAGAGAGAGAGAGAGAGCTGTTTATGAACAATTCACATTAAATCTAATGTATCCACTTGCTCTTTCCCCACAGGATGATGGGAAGGAGGCCAGTGCCACTCCTGGCACTGCTGCTGCTGCTGCTGGTGTCTGCTGCTACCGCCACATCTGCTGCTGAAGGCACTAGCAGTCATACAGACGACGAGGTCAAAGCAGCTCGCTTGTCTGCTGAGTCTACCACCACCACTACAACCATTACCCCTTCCGTTGACACCACCACCACTACCACTACTACCACCATCAGTGCTGCTGCTGCTCAGACCTTCCCAGTGACCGATGCTGACTCGGTGGCTGATGTCGCCTCGGTGGCTGATGTCGCCTCGGTGGGTGATGTCGGCTCGGTGGCTGATGTCGGCTCGGTGGGTGATGTCGGCTCGGTGGGTGATGTCGCTTCAGGGAGGGATGTCGCTGCAGCTGGTAATGTTGCCTCAGTAACTGATGTTGCCGCAGTAGCTGATGTCACTCCAGTGGGTAATGTCAGCCAGGACCGCAGCGCTCGGGTCGTGGACAGTGACACAGAGAACAGTGTTACTGGCGCGGACCTCTCTACCCAGAAGACTGGTGAGTGTGGGTGTGTATTCACCTAGTTGCATTCACCTAGTTGTGTTTGCAGGGGTTGAGATTTGCTCTTTCGGCCCGCCTCTCAACTGTCAATCAACTGTTTACTAACTACTTTTTTTCCCCGCACCACACACACACACACACCCCAGGAAGCAGCCCGTGACAGCTGACAAACTCCCAGGTACCTATTTACTGCTAGGTAACAGGGGCATTCAGGGTGAAAGAAACTTTGCCCATTCGTTTCTGCCTCGTGCGGGAATCGAACCCGCGCCACAGAATTACGAGTCCTGCGCGCTATCCACCAGGCTACGAGGCCCCCCATGTGTGTGTGTGTGTGTGTGTGTGTGTGTGTGTGTGTGTGTGTGTGTGTGTGTGTGTGTGTGTGTCCGCGCGCGCGTGCGTGTGCGTACGTGCTCCTGCACAGTCCTGTCTCGACACAATACAATTTTTCCTGCTACAATCACTGAATAACGTTCACTGTGTGATGGCCATTGTTCTAGATTTTTATTATAAACACGAAAGTACAAAAAGTAAATCTAAATTGTATAGTTACTTGGTAATTAAAAATGGTTCTACTTGTTAGAATTCAGATGTGAGTGGTGCTTTTACTGGTTCAGACAAAGTCAGTGTATATGTATATGTATAATATGTATATAGTATTATGTATACTCTATACATAATTTACTGAGCTGTGCGATTAAAATTAATGAATGATGCGATTACCTCTGTGTTGTGAGCTATGTAGTAGAGAATACACAGCCAGGCAAACACATGCATGCAAAGTAATAATTTAGTGCACAATCCAAATCACAATAGTTTCATAGATCTAATAGAAAATATTATGCCAATGAGGGAGGATTGAGCTCGAAGCCATGGGCTTACCAGAAACATGCACAACCCACTGCACCATGATGAGCTTAAAAAAGTATCTTAACTAAAATTTCTACTAGGCCCACTGGGAGTTTGAACGCACTTGCTGAGGTCCATAATCCACTAATTATTCAACTAGTCAGCCAAACGTGGAATTGGTTTGAAATCTTAGTGCACAGAAGAGGTTTCTACAGCTAGGCGGGGTAAGACAACGTCCTCTAGTGTGTTAAGATGTATCAAAGATGAAGGAGAAAAACAGGTCAAGTAATTGATAACCACATTTAAACTGCCTCCTATTTCTTAAGTAAATTATCCTTTTTGTAATAAGGGGACAAGGTGAATTCTTTAGGGGTTACCTTAAGAGAAGTATGTGCTAGGGTTCTTAACGAATGTAAGGGCGAGCATAGTGATCCCCTGTTTTGCGAAAGTATCCCTTATATATATCTTGAGGTTATCTTGAGATGATTTCGGGGCTTTAGTGTCCCCGCGGCCCGGTCCTCGACCAGGCCTCCACCCCCATGAAGCAGCCCGTGACAGCTGACTAACACCCAGGTATCTATTTTACTGCTAGGTAACAGGGGCATAGGGTGAAAGAAACTCTGCCCATTGTTTCTCGCCGGCGCCCGGGATCGAACCCTGGACCACCGGATCACAAGTTCAGTGTGCTGTCCGCTGGGCCGACCAGCTCCTGATCGAATAAATATATATATATAATTATATATAAAAATATATATTTATATTTAAGTGATCCCTTAAATATACAAACATGGTTTTGCATATTTACTAAATAGCTACAGTCCAGTAGATTACCGGAGCAGTGGTGGAGGATGGGTAATGTGGTGCCGATTTTTATGGAGAGATTAAGAGATCACTTGCATCGATCTGTTATCCAATTTGTTTAGCGTCTAAAGGCGACCTATTAAAACGATAAATAATAATTCCAAGTTCCAAATTCGATCAGATCTTGGCTATGTTAAAGAAAGCAGAGAGTTGGTATACATGGGGCTAGGATTGAGTGGGAACTATTCGAGTGTAGTGCTACATGACTCTGTCGTAGAATCTCTCCTGTTTATCATATATATGAATGATTTAGACACATAACTGAACATTTGAACATTTTGGGACGATACAAAAATTGGCAGGGAAGTAAATTCAGAAGGCAAAATAGGTTTTCAAAGTGATCGGTAGATTGAATGATGCAGTTTAATAGTAGAAAAACGTAAGGTTCTGTGATAAGGTATTTATACCCATTGCCAAACTTGAATGCTGAAGAGTTCTAGGTCATGATTAATTTGGGTCGTAAGTCAAAAAATAAATGCATAAATATATGAAATAAAGCAATTTGGATATTGTGATTCAGTACTAAATGCGTTTGCAATAAGACATCTGAGAAGATATGCACACCGAAGGGGCTCACAGCTTCTGATATATATTTATATATATATATATATATATATATATATATATATATATATATATATATATATATATATATATATATATATATATATATATATATATATATGACAATGTCAGACCACGGAGGAAAAATGAAACAGGAAATTTCCTTAAGTACTTTCGTATATTAAATACATCTTCAGAAGGTCTGAAGATGTATTTAATATACGAAATTAATAGACCTTCTGAAGATGTATTTAATATACGAAAGTACTTAAGGAAATTCCTGTTTCATTTTTCCTCCGTGGTCTGACATACGACATTACTTAATCACGTGTTTGTTTCGTGATATACACACACACACACTGACATTGTCACATATATACGTGTTTATTTTCGTGATATACACACACACACACATATATATATATATATATATATATATATATATATATATATATATATATATATATATATATATATATATCAACCCTTCAGAGGTTGATAGGTAGTTGGCCCAACACCAAACCAACATCTAAGATTTTTTTATGTTTTCAACTTTGACCGTGGTGTCCTTTTTAGGCTCAATTTATATTATGCAGTTCAGTTTTGGTCTCCGTTCCCGAGGATGGACATGACTCCACTTGACCTGGTTCAGAACAGGATGACAGTTAATCCCAGCAATTAGGACCCTTCCTTACGAATAATAAAAAAATACTTAATTTACATTCATTTAAAAGACGAAAGATAAGAAGTTAAATGATAATAATAATAATAATAATAATAATAATAATAATTATTATAATTATTATTATCGTTATTAGTATATAAATTATTAAAAAGGTATAATAGAGGTGATATAAATGTTTTTTTTTAATATATTAACACAAAACGATACACGGAAAAGTGAATATAAATTGAATAAGTTTAGATACTGGAGAGACGTGGATAAAAAAAAATAAACGGTTCGGAAATAGGTTTGGGGATTTCTGAAACAAATAGTTAAAAACGTAGATTAGATATATGTGAATGACTCAGTCTACAAGGAAGTTGAATCGTATGGACCACTAGGCCGCCTGCATTTTCAGTTCCGTAGGTTGATACACACACACACACACACACACACACACACACACACACACACACACACACACACACACACACACACACGCCGTAATCACAATAAGTTGGCCACGCCACCTGCTTCAAATGACCCCTTTTGAAAAAACTTCAAATTTTCCAAGAAATCGAGACCATTATTGCACCTCTCTCTCTCTCTCTCTCTCTCTCTCTCTCTCTCTCTCTCTCTCTCTCTCTCTCTCTCTCTCTCTCTCTCTCTCTCTCTCTCTCTCTCTCTCTCTTCTACCTAACACAATTTGCTGTAAATTTGTACATACGATGAGAATTCCCCCTCACAGAGTGCAGTATTTGGTAATGACCTGCTCCTCTACACCCAGTCTCGACCAATCATTTGATATCTTCACAGGGTCGTTTCGCCGGGAATTTTCACACCAATTTCCGCCCATTAACTTGAGAATGTCTGCCTATTGTGGCTTGGAACTTACAGAATCATCACCATAAAATGAAGATTCCTATTGAAGTTTTACAGTAAACATCTCAATATCGTTTTGATAATCATTTTTTTTCTATTTTTTTTTTTTGGGGGGGGGAAGGGGAATAATGGGAAAATTTCAGGAAATGGTCTGGGTAATATCAAGGAATATAATAATCTAATGTTTTCCAATAGAGTCAATATTTTAAAGCAGAGCCAATATTTTCCAATTGAGCTATTGTTTCCAAGAGAGCTAATGTTTTCAAATAGAGCCAGTATTTTAAAATACAGCTATTTCCTTATTATGTATTTTACGATTATGTAAAATACATAATCGACTTGAGAATGGTCCAGGACGGACCGAAACGTCGTCGTCCCTTCAATTTCTAGTGTGTGGTCTGGTCAAAAATACAGCTAATATTTTCAGACAGAACCAATATTTTCAGAGAGAATTTTTCAAAAGAGCCAATATTTTCCAATAGGTCCAATATTTTCCAATAGAGCCAATATTTTCCAACTGAAAAATTATTATCCATTTGAGTAAACCGAAACCAAATTTCCACTTTATCTTTATTTGGATTTTTTTTAGTATATAAAAACCTGTTTTAGAAAGGATAAATCCGCACAGTGCCTAGTGTCTGATGGGAGGTGTCTGGTGAGCAGCGTGGCACTCTGGTGCAGTATGGCACTCTAGTGGGCAGCGTGGCACTCTGGTGCAGTATGGCACTCTAGTGGGCAGCGTGGCACTCTGGTGCAGTATGGCACTCTAGTGGGCAGCGTGGCACTCTGGTGCAGTATGGCACTCTAGTGGGCAGCGTGGCACTGTAGAGGTTTGAAGGAAGGATCGAGGAGTATGGGAGGGGAAAGTGGAAGAGATGAGGGAGGGAAATGTGGGAAATGTGGGAAGGTTAACATGATATCTTCTTGAGGTTATCTTGAGATGATTTCTGGGCTTAGCGTCCCCGGCGGCCCGGTCCTCGACCAGGACTCCTTTTTGTTACACATCCCCAGGAGGCAGCCCGAAGCAGCTGTCTATCTCCCAGGTACCTATTTACTGCTAGGTGAATACTAGCATCAGGGTTAAGAAAACTCTGCCCGTTTGTTTCGGCCTCCACCGGGAATCGAACCTGGAACCTTAAACTACAAATCCCGAGCACTGTCCACTAAGCCGTCAGGCCCCCTTTTTCTACCTGGAAAAGAGGGAGAAAAGGATAGAAAATGGGATGAGTTCGGAGAGACTAAAGTAAAGAGGAAAAGAAGAGGTAAGACTAAAGAGTAGAGGGAAGAGGAAATGAAGGGGCAGCTGCCACCTTCCTGTCCCAAAACATAAGCTTACACACTGAGTAATGAATGGTAGACGGGATGTTGTTGTTCTTATAGATTCAGCTACTCAGAACAAGTTCCAAGTAGCACAGTCTATGGTGAGCCCGTAGCTTACCTGGCACAGGAGCGGGGCAAGTAGTACGGGCTATGGTGAGCCCGTAGTGGGCTTACCTGGCACAGGAGCGGGGCAAGTAGCATGGGCTATGGTGAGCCCGTAGTGGACTTACCTGACACAGGAGCGGTGGGTAGAAGGCAACCCCCCCCTCCCCCTTTCACTTTAAGCTTACAAGGAACCGACTCAAGAAACTGCTGCTCCTGAGGAGGAAGGGGGAGGGGGTTAAGGGTGGGAAGGTAGGGGGAAGGAACACCAGCAGGTGAGGGGGGGAGAGAGGTAGGTAGGCTCCTCACCACCTCTCCTCATCGTTGACCTCTAACGACCGTCTCCTCTAACGACCGTCGACTCTCTTAACTGTCACCGTCTCGATGTTTGTTCTCGAATATAATTAAGGTTGTCAAGTGATCATTACTGTCTAAAACTGCGTTAAAGGGACAGAGTGGCCCACCCTGGGTGGATGAGTGACCCACCCTGAGTGGGTGAGTGACCCACCCTGCGTGGCTGAGTGACCTACTCTGGGGCAAGCTGGAACTCTCCTGCTCTCCCATCTCCAAATCGTCTACCGAGACCTAGCCCCACTGGCCTACCTAGCCCTAAGCCTACTGACCCTTGTAAATGGAAGGCGGGGGACCTCCAACTAAGCATAGGGCGTAACCCTCGCTAAAAACACTCGAAATTGACCCTTCCTGAACCACGTTGAGTTACTTTCTAATGGAAACGTTTGACTGGGAGGCCTAGTATATGGGGAGGGGAGGAAAGCCAAACCGCTTCTACTCACTCTTCTCAAACACACACCTGGTTGATACCTGCTTGATGGGGTTAAGGGAGTGCTTCTACTCCCCAAGCCCGGCCTGAGGCCAGGCTTGACTTGTGAGAGTTTGGTCCACCAGGCTGTTGCTTGGAGCGGCCCGCAGGCCCACATACCCACCACAGCCCGGCTGATCCGGCACTCCTTGAAGAAAACAATCTAGTTTTCTCTTGAAGATGTCCACGATTGTTCCGGCAATATTTCTGATGCTCGCTGGTAGGGTGTTGAACAACTGCGGACCTCTGATGTTTATACAGTGTTCTCTGATTGTGTCTATGGCACCTCTGCTCTTCACTGGTTCTATTCTGCATTTTCTTCCATATCGTTCACTCCAGTATGTTGTTATTTTACTGTGTAGATTTGGGACCTGTCCCTCCAGTATTTTCCATGTGTATATTATTTGATATCTCTCTCGTCTTCTTTCTAGTGAGTACATTTGGAGAGGTTTGAGACGATCCCAATAATTTAGGTGCTTTATCTCGTCTATGCGTGCCGTATATGTTCTCTGTATTCCCTCTATTTCAGCAATCTCTCCTGCTCTGAAGGGGGAAGTGAGTACTGAGCAGTACTCGAGACGGGACAACACAAGTGACTTGAAGAGTACAACCACTGTGATGGGATCTCTGGACTTGAAGGTTCTCGTAACAGACAACTTCTCTAGGTCTATCCCCGCACACAAACACCTTGCCACAAACACATACAGACACGTATTGCAGCATTCTGGTTGGCAGCATTGCACCCTGGTGGGCAGCATTGCACCCTGGTGGAGCACCATTGCACCCTGGTGGGCACCATTGCACTCTGGTGGGCACCATTGCACCCTGGTGGGCACCATTGCACCCTGGTGGGCAGCGTTGCATCCTGGTGGGCACCATTGCACCCTGGTGGGCACCATTGCACCCTGGTGGGCACCATTGCACCCTGGTGGATTCAACAGTTCCCAGTGGAACACCTTGGATACTGTTCCAATTTTATATGGTTTTATTTATTTCTTGGGAATTTTAAATATTTTAAGCTATTCAAGAATTCTCACATTCCGTATTCTACACGACTCTGTTTAATGTTATGCATATTGTGCATGTGGCTCGGTGGTGCCAGGAGAGGGAGAGGGAGAGAGAGGGAGAGAGAGAGAGAGAGAGTGAGAGAGAGAGAGAGAGAGAACAAAATGGAAAGAAGAATGTAAATAGAATGGGACCGATAAAAAGTAGAAAAGCGGGAGATGAAAAAGGTAAGAAAGAAAAAGGGAAGTTTTCATTCTGTTTACATGTGTTATAATATTGATTTGCATTAATAGATTAGGATGACATCAGGCAACACCAAGCCACATCCTGGTGTTGTTACCGAGTTGCCTCTATTGCTAAGTTCCTCTCTACCTCCTCTAGAGGACCAAGCCTCCCTTCGCTCAACCAATTACTCTCGTTACAGTTGTCATTACGAAAAAAAACTGCGTAATTGAAACTCTAGAATTTTGGAATTAGTTTGGAACCATGGCTTGTGACCAATTAGCCTCTCAATGAGGGTATTATAGTTTTAGATAAATTACTCTAACCAATCGTCAGATTAGTCCTCTGGACGATTGACCTTAACCATAAGAGTATAATCCTAGACAAACTCGCTGAACTAATCGCTGGTCAAGGTGACTAGGTCGATAATCCAGATGGAATGATTCTCAAGAATTTCCTTGAAGTTTCTTTTTTTTTGGTCGCTGTTGTCGTTGGAGTCAAATTGAAGTGCATTAAGTGCGAATGGTTCTGTGACTAAATGGTGGGTCGTGTGACTGAATGGTGGGTCGTGTGACTAAATGGTGGGTCGTGTGACTGAATGGTGGGTCGTGTGACTGTATAGTGGGTCGTGTGACTGAATGGTGGGTCGTGTGACTGAATGGTGGGTCGTGTGACTGAATGGTGGGTCGTGTGACTGTATAGTGGGTCGTGTGACTGAATAGTGGGTCGTGTGACTGAATGGTGGGTCGTGTGACTGTATAATGGGTCCTGAGACTGTAAGCTGTATTGACAAAGAATTTGGTAAGTCTTCCCAAAGCCAGTATAAACTCCTGAAACCCATGCATCATGGCCTTCCAAACCCTTAAGACTGAATAAACTCAATCAATAGTCGGTCGATAAGATTTTGTTTATGGGAATTTAATAGACCAATTGGTCTGGCTAACATAGGACTGTTAGATTTGTTATAAATGTTAATATTCCTTCATCAAAATCCTAAATCTAATTTAAGCAAGACATTCACTATAAACATAGTGAGACATTCACTATAAACTACTTTTTAGTTATTTATTTAGTATCTCTGATTTTATATAGTATAGTAACTTTATATAATATAGTATTTCTAACTTTATAGTTAGAGATACCTATAGGTAAACTGGTTTGGCGGCTATACTGAATTCCTTAAAAAAATAGTAGTTTTTTTTATTTAAATTTTAATTCGTCTGTAGGCTTAATCCTTATATTGACTTTATCTTTTCATGAGAGTTGCGTCAAGTTAGGATTACTTGATACCATCTAAGATATTTTATACAAGTTGAAAATTTTGCATATATGCAATTCCACATACTCCAATTTTAACAAAACATATATATATAATATTTTTTTAAAGAAAAATGTAACTTTTTGGTTATTTTTAACTTTCATTTTCCCAAACAAACATATTTTGTTAAATTATATATATAAAAAACATTAATTCCAACGTATTTTTCCATTTTAGAAACTTTCTATTCAATTTTGTTTTCACATGCTTTCCCAGGTTCATTTTTATGTTTATTAATACTGAACCGAACTTTTCAAAAAATGTTATTAAACTCATGGGACCGATCGAGTCCTTCACGAGCAGCCCCCCCCCCCCCTGTGACCGTCTTAAAGACCTCTTCAAGTGAACGAGGTAGTTCAATTGGTCGTGAAGATAAACCTAGGTTGTGCTTGAATTCACCAACACTTCAACTGAATCCACTAAAGGGGGGGAACCCGAGCCTTCCACTGAAGCACAATCAGGGGGTTCACACCTCGAACCGTCTCTTGCAGAGGATTCAGTAAAAATCCCGGAGGTTTCATTGCTTTATTACACACAGAAATCACAATAGCGTGGTAGGTCACGTTGATTTCCCGGTTACAATTTTTTTGACTATGTCGTAACGCAGTCAATTAAGGCAGGGTCTGGGATGCTCGTAGGACGCAGGTTCGAATCGAATTGCTTTAGTTCATGTCGTGGTGTATAGTGGTCTAGAGTGTTTTTCATACATACGCACACACACACATCCCCAGGCAGCATCCCGCCTAACTCCCAGGTACCTATTTACTGCTAGGTGAACAGGTACATCAGGGTGAATGAAACTATGCTCATTTTGTTTCTGCCTCTGCCGGAGTTTGTGTGTGTGTGTGTACTGTCATAACAGCTATTGTGAAAATGACCCAACTTGGCGTCTCGTGAACAACTGAATGTGTCCACCAGATTCAAGCCTCCCCCGGCTGATGCTCAGGAAAAACTCTCATTAATTACCCGACCCTCTAGCCCTCATTAACAAGGCAATTAAACTAAACCCCTTTTATTCCTGCTCTGCTTATTATATGAAAGGGAGAGAGAAGGAGAGAGAGAGAGAGAGAGAGAGAGAGAGAGAGAGAGAGAGAGAGCCAGCATAAACTCAACCAGTAGGAAGAAAGAGGTCTAAAGACACAAACATGGCAACATATAATGGCAATCAAATAAACAGCAATACTAACAACGGCAACAATGACAATTACACAATGAAACCCCACTAACGAGTTGTGTACACTAACGATAATGTCCATACCATCGTACGAGGACGCATCAACTACTTCCCGAGTGCCTGAGGAGGGGAGGGGGGGGGGGAAAGGGAGGTGTTAGAAGTCAAACTTGTACTGGCTTCAGTAGAAGCCTTGAGGCTTCCGGTGGTTTCAGTGCAAACCCGGTTGTATAACTTTTAGCAAGTCAGGGTGGTTCCGTGGTAAAGGGAGAGGCTGGGAGTGCCTTTGTTGCGGGTTCGAGTCATCTTACGGCTCCACTTGATTTTCTCAGCAACGGTAATGACAGGAACAACAGCAGCAACAACAGTAATAATAAGAATGATAGAAACAGTAACAGTAGCAACAGCAACAACAAGAGCTACATCACTAATAACAGCAGCAACCTCAGCAATAACAGCAGCAGCACCAACAGTAACAACAGGAACAACGGCAAAAGGAACAACTACCTCAGCACAGAAGCAGCAACAAAAACAGAGCAAGTAACACAAACAATAACCTCTACATAAACATCACCGAACAATGACACAGAGTAATCGCCTTGCTACGACTAACAAGAAACGCAAAAACAAATAACGTCGAGAACAATGACAACAATTACAGCCACCATAAAGCCCGCTTCAGCAACAACAACAACAGCAGCAGCAACACACAGACTTAATTCAGAAGTCTATATACCTTCCCAAACTTTTTTTATTTTCAAAGTTTTTGACCCTTACCAAAAAAAAGGGGGGATAGTGGAGCTGCAGGAGCCGTTGGCGGTTTTGTATTTGTGGAGATGGTAATATGGGAGTCTCTCTCTCTCTCTCTCTCTCTCTCTCTCTCTCTCTCTCTCTCTCTCTCTCTCTCTCTCTCTGTTTCGGCTGGCTTGTTTGCTTAAGCTCCTGGTATACAGGACTTCCGCACAAGCCGTTCCTTGTATGGCACTGGCGACCCAAGTGCCATACAAGGCGAGCCAAGCGCCACTGCAGCATAGACAAAGGCATATTGGTGCTGGAGACGACCGCAGACCTGTCTTTACTAATCCAGGTGTGAACTACGTCAGACTGCGAGCAGCGGCGTCTATTTCTGGTCAGCCGTCAGCTAACTGGTCAGCCTGGCTGACCAGTCCCCACGAGGTAGATATAAGGTAGGTAGGTAGATAAGGGGTAGGAAGGAAACGGGGAGGGGTGAGGGAAGGTCAGTGTGAAGGGCAGGAGTTGGCGCGCGAGGGAGGGGGATACGTCGCCATTTTTATCGTTGAAGGACTAAAGAGAAAGCTGGAGCGGTTCCCAGAATGTGGGGGTCGTCTGTCTCCAAGCTCGTGACCTTCCTCTCTTTCCTGACCCTTGTTTCCACAGACCCTCTCCTCCCGCCCTCTCTTGGCCTTCCCTCCTAGTTCTCTCCTTCTCCCTATGTTTCTCTCACTTCCTTATCTCCCTGGGCTCTTTCTCACTGTCATCCAGTCTCGGCCATCTGTCCCTCGGCCCACTTTCTCTAGCTGTTCTCTGTTCTTGGATTTATCTTTGTGGCTCTCCGTCCTCCCCTGATCCACTTGTCTCCGCTGTGATCCATTAGCCATCTCTCCCTGGCTCTCTGGGAACTCTCCCTTCTTACCTAACCATATTTACCTGGTCTTTTTTGTGTACCTTTTCCAGAGCTCACCCTTCACGCCACCCCCCCTCCCTTTCTCTCTCTCTCTCTCTCTCTCCCTCAGTCTCTCTCTCTCTCTCTCTCTCTCTCTCTCTCTCTCTCTCTCTCCTCTCTCTCTCTCTCTCCTCTCTCTCTCTCTCTCCTCTCTCTCTCTCTCTCTCTCTGCCGTCTCCCTCCCATTCTCTAACACATTCCGAACTACTCCCTCCCACATTACTCTCTCAATAAATTCTCCTTCGGGCAATTCAGCGCAGCCCGGGTGACTTCTGTGTTTGTTTACACCTGTATGAGGGAGATGTATGGCACCCACTCAGCTGTTTACACCTGTATGAGGGAGATGTATGACACCCACTCAGCTGTTTACACCTGTATGAGGGAGATGTATGGCACCCACTCAGCTGTTTACACCTGTATGCGGGAGATGTATGGCACCCACTCAGCTGTTTACACCTGTATGAGGGAGATGTATGGCACCCACTCAGCTGTTTACACCTGTATGAGATGTATGGCACCACTCAGCTGTTTACACCTGTATGAGGAGATGTATGGCACCACTCAGCTGTTTACACTTGTATGAGCGAGATGTATGACACCCACTCAGCTGTTTACACTTGTATGAGCGAGATGTATGGCACCCACTCAGCTGCTTACAACCTGTATGAGGGAGATGTATGGCCCCCACTCAGCTGCTTACACCTGTATGAGGGGAAATGATGGGACACATTTAGCTGTCTACACCTATATGAAGGATGTATGGAAACTCGCACCTGATTGCATGTGTGGGAAGGGATATTTAGTGCACCGCTGTAGCTGTTAAGCTACAGCGGTGCGGGCTGTGACCGGACCTGCTGGTGTTGCTGCTGACAATGCAATTTATAAAACCATTCCTACGACGTTGCTGATGCTTTTGCTGTTGCTGCTACTGTTGTTACTGCAACTATTTGTTACATCTCATACATGATGTAACCAAACACCTAAACATGACAGACGCAAAGCAGACCGACAAACAGAGCAGACAGGTGCACTTAACCAGATAGGAACAACTAGCCAGCTAGGCAGCCTGAGAGAGCAGACTCTCTTCCACAAGATATCCCTCCTCTTCCACAAGATATCCCTTCCTTTCCACAAGATACTCCCTGCCTGCCCACACACTATGCTCAAACTGCTAAATATTTTAATTAACATAAGGAAATGAAACTCGCTCCTGAAGCCTTTATGCCTTATTCAGATATAGATTCTAATCATGAGATTCAATTACGTGCCTGGCTCTTCTCTCTCTCTCTCTCTCTCTCTCTCTCTCTCTCTCTCTCTCTCTCTCTCTCTCTCTCTCTCTCTCTCTCTCTCTCTCTCTCTCTCTCTCTCTCTCTCTCTTACAATCATCGCCTGTGTTTTCTCAGCCACAAATGTAACCTGCCGGCGCCAATGCTTCAAAGTTGCAATTGATGAACTATATTGCAGTGTCCTGTCTTGTATATGTACTGGCAACATTACACGCCTCTGTTCAAATCACACTTGTAGAGTTTTTACTCTACAAATAACAAAGACAAATAATTGGCAACAGAACCTAAGCACCTAACACAACCAAACTGAGGTCTAACAATACATCAAACTCGGATATATAAGAATGTTAATTTGTATTCAAGAAAATCCTGTTTTCGAATGAATGTGTCACATAGGGATCCGCCCGTTACATGGACGAGCACAGCCTAAAAACAGGCTAAGTATAAATAATTTTAAATTTAATAACAAATAACGAAACCTAGGTCTAAGAATGCATGCAAATCATAAAATCTAATTATGTTAATATGTAACAGAGAATTATTGTGTTTATTTCTCCGTATAGGAGATGGTCGACTCTGATTCGTAACTGACGGCTCCTGTTCACCCACTAGTCATTTTGGGGATCTGCTTTTAAACCAATTATCGACTAGTGTTCCAGGGCAACTTTGTAGAGTAAGGCTTTATATGATGTATGGGCAGGAAAAGCTTTAAGCTTGCTAATAAGGACCAGGTGTCGGCTGTTCTTGCTCTCACCTGTGTATAAAACATAAAACAATAACAAAAGCAGCAAAAACAAGAGGTAATGCGAGATATGATTAAGAGCCCCTGTACGCATTGAGCTCTCCCTCTGGACACTGAGAGCTGAATAATCTTGCCTAATTAACTCGAATGAATTATACCTGCATTAAACTCGTATATTATACGAGGAATATATATACTAGCAAGTATTGAGCAATCTGATCTGTTTATACGCCAGAGGAGTTCCAGTTGGCAGGAAATACTCCTTAATGGCTATGCTAATAACACAGAAATACAGGGACATGTGATATGCATTATCAGGCCAAGAGTTGTGACTTAAGAGAAGGAGGGAAGGAGAAGGAGAGCGAGGGAGAGAGAGAGAGAGAGAGAGAGAGAGAGAGAGAGAGAGAGAGAGAGAGAGAGAGAGAGAGAGAGAGAGAGAGAGAGAGAGGGGGGGAAGACAGGGAGATGGAGACTATAGTTTTGCTTTACACTTTGTTACACTCTTCCGTTAAGTTGTAGAGCAGCGCACAGATATACAAACATGAGAAAATAAAAATAACATACAATACACTCACCCACACATACTCATAAACACACACACACACACCACCTGTTTAACACGGGTGGTACGCGAACACAGGTGGAAACTGAGTACCCAAATGAACCACAGGGACGTTAGGAAAACCTTTTTCAGTGTCAAAGTAGTTAACAAATGGAATGCATTAGGCAGTGATGTGGTGGAAGCTGACTCCATACACAGTTTCAAATATACATATGATAGAGCCCAGTAGGCTCAGGAATCTGTACTGAATGTATGTGGGGTACCCGCTGGTGCTTCTGTCGAACTGTGTACTGCACAAAACTGTGTTTTTTTCGATCTGTCTTCCTCTTTCTGTCCACCTCTCTCCCCATTCCTCGCTCTGTTTCTGTCTCTCTGTGTGTCTGTCTATCTCTCTCTCTCTCTCCTCTCTCGTTCTGCTCTCTCTATCTCGTCTCTCTCTCTCTCTCTCTCTCTCTCTCTCTCTCGTCTCCCTCAGTCCTCTCTCTCTCTCTCTCTCTCTCTCTCTCTCTCTCTCTCTCTCTCCAGTGTTTCTGTGTCACAGTCTCCCTCTGCCTATCAGTGTTTCTCGGTCCGCCTGTCTGTATCTGCCTGTTTCTGCGTGTCTTACTCTCTGTCATTACTTCTCACTCTCTCTCTTTATCCTTATTATCATTATAATCATAGTAATCATTATAATAGTCATTATATATAATAGGAACACTCGGGAGATATTCGTAGCTGTGGGACAGTGGTGGGAGGGTCTGGTGGGAGGAACATCGTCAATCCGAGGACACTGCCGGGACTGTGAAATCAAAATGTATTTCTCATCACTGCTACGGACGTAGTATTATAATTTTTAGTACTAGAATTAGTACTAGAATTTTTTTTTAGATTTTCCAGAGATCAGTGCTTAATATTTAACCACATTGTGAGAAATTTTTATTTTTTAAACTTTCGTTTTCAAAGTATTCAAGCCAAGCGGCTGATCTTGACTTGCGGCGACCTCGATCCGACTATGTTGGGCACGTACCCGACACGAATCGTGATGCAGTGTTGAGTGAGGTTACGGCCACTATGGGTCGCAACCGGGTTCTTTGCTGGAGGAACCAAAGTACTAGCAGCCGACCCCAAGTCAGTAGTGGCTTGCAAGGAGTGAGCTTGGTAATGCAAGTAAAACACAAGGGGGGAGTTGAAAGGAATACGACACTTCATCAATTATCAATATATTCACATATTATCACTTTCCCATCACCTTAAATAGAATCATAAACGAAATATTACAACACTGATATATACACATGTGTCGCTCTCATCGGACACTAAGCGCTCCTCGATGCTCATGCAATGCAGCCTTGTCAACTTCCGTGTTTCCTCAACACACAGTACCGTCCTCAACCAGTACTGGGAAACACCAGCGAGTCTACCCTAGCCACGGGCCAGCCTGTCTACAGTCTCACTAGGTGCTCCTTGTGAACGCCCACAATCACTCTCCAGCCTGGTGCTGGCAGAGAACATCAGCCCCGCGCTGCTGGGCCTCTACACGAACAAATACAAGGGTAGCGAACCCCTGGCAGGAGCTTCTTGCAACTAGCTAGTTACACTCCTCCGTAGCACCTCACTGTCGGTCGTCTCTTCCTCTAGCCAGTCCCGGGATACACCGAATTCTGTCACTGCCACTTCACAGGCAGACAGCAGATACTACTCAGTTCCTCTTCGGCGGCGGCTCACTACTCACGTAAAGCAGAATGAAGTAGAGATATAATAGGCTGCCCTGGGTAGACTGCCTGTCTTCGTACCACTGCAGCCCTACGTCGCCTCTGTGGATACAGACACGTCATCAGTAAACTGGCCTGTACTTGTGAGCTAAGAAATACCACTTACGGACTCTGACATTGACATACAACTCAATATCCCAATAGATGGCGCTGATGTTGCTAGGCGCCATCTCGCCAGAGGTCAGCTACAGCGACTCTTCAGGCTGACCAAGGCAGGAATCTAGAGTCTCTTTCAGGTAACATACCGCCACCACCAGATGGCGTCGTCCATTTTGTGAGGGTTTCGGGTACGGACTCACAGATGGCGTTGACGTCGCTACTCCATGATCCGACGATGGAGTCGGGTTCGTAACAGTCATAATAATTTCTAATGTATTTTTTGCAGTTGAAGTGCTTGAGGCCAGCTGTTTTGATTCATAACAACAAACTCCTCAACACGGACACCAAACGAGTATAAGCTGCTTAGTTATACTACTGAGGCAGCTTCTTTGAGGGAGTTATCTTTCTGTCTCTCCCTCTTCATCTCACACACTCTCTCTCTCTCTCTCTCATTCTTTCCTTCTCAAATTCCTTTTCCACCTCTTAAGGCCACTATGATCGTTTCTCACACTGACAGTATTGAGGCCTCACACTGACAGTATTGAGGCCTCACACTGACAGTATTGAGGCCTCACACTGACAGTATTGAGGCCTCACACTGACAGTATTGAGGCCTCACACTGACAGTAATGCTGCCTCACACTGACAGTAATGCTGCCTCACACTGACAGTAATGCTGCCTCACACTGACAGTAATGCTGCCTCATACTGACAGTTATGCTGTGCAGCTCAAGCAGCGAGGCCGCAAGTTATTGTATAAATATATTTTTACAAAAGGTGGTGAGGCTTGTTAAGGTGACTTAAGGCCTTGTTACCCTGGATGACGTGAAGAACGATGAGGAGTTGGGCCGTTTGGTCGACGGCCTGTCTGGCCTGCCTGGCCTACGTGCCTGCCTGGCCTGCCTGGCCTGGCCTGCCTGGCCTACGTGCCTGTCTGGCCTGCCTGGCTGGCCTGCCTGGCCTGCCTGGCCTGGCCTGCCTGGCCTACGTGCCTGTCTGGCCTGCCTGGCTGGCCTGCCTGGCTGGCCTGCCTGGCCTACGTGCCTGTCTGGCCTGCCTGGCTGGCCTGCCTGGCCTGCCTGCCTGGACTACGTGCCTGTCTGGCCTGCCTGGCTGGCCTGCCTGGCCTACGTGCCTGTCTGGCCTGCCTGGCCTGCCTGGCCTGCCTGGCCTGCCTGGCCTGCCTGGCCTGCCTGGCCTGGCCTGCCTGGCCTGCCTGGCCTGGCCTGCCTGGCCTGCCTGGCCTGGCCTGCCTGGCCTGCCTCACTCCCTGACTGTTCACCAGTTTAATGAACACTAATAATAATGCGAACAAAGCATATTTAGTTCAAGGTGAATATAGTGACTGGTGTTTATATATGACGTGTTGATATAGGGGTGAGGCCAAGGAGGAGGAAGGAGGGTATACTATACTGAAAACGTAGGAGACACACGCACGCGCGCGCACACACACACAGGAAGCAGCCCATAACAGCTGTCTAACTCCCAGGTACCTATTTTAATGCTATTTAACAGGGACATCAGGGTGAAAGAAACTCTGCTCATTTTTGTTCCCGCCGGCGCCGGGAATCGAACCCCTGACCACAGGACTACGTGTCCAGCGTGCTGTCCACTCAACCACCAGCGCCCTTTATATGAGTGTGTGTGAAGAGAGAGAATAAGTATAATAAGAATTAGAATCAATATATAATAGTATGACTGTCTTTTCAAGGATAGGAGCCAGATGTTGTGGGTTTGCCTCTCACAACGTTGCATGGTGATACGTGATTGTTCGTGATACGGGATTGTGATACGGGATTGTGATACGGGATTGTATAGTGTCATAAAGCAGCTGGAAGTCGACTACCATGCATCTCATTAGGAAGCATCTGCTCCTATTCCGAATACCAGCGACTGCAGTCAATAATGAAATGTGGGTCTCGGTGTCCATAGAGTTTTACACGGATTTTCAGATGTTATCGCTGTTGAATCAAAGTCGATGAAGTTAATTCAACGTTGATAACGGTGTTTTTAATGTTAGTCGAGCGTCTTGGGTTCACTATGATAGAGAGCGGGAAGGAGAGAAACAGAATGTGAGGGAGGTAGAGATAAAGAGAGAATGAGAAAGAGGGGGAGAAGCAGAAAAATCGGAAGGAATGGAGAGAGTGGCAGAGAGAATGGGATGGAGAGAGAGAGAGAGAGAGATTTATACACTGCTGTGTGGCCGGTCTAATATATTATAAGAAGTGTAAGTAGAGAGTATCGTAGATATGATAGAGATAATAGATTAGAAGTCAGAAAATCAGACAAAAGACAGTCCAGGTCCAATAGCTAACAGCTCACACACACACACACACACGCACATACTGCTGAATGGAATGTGCCAAATTAAGTATGATCTTACATTAACTACTATTCATAACAGCAGTTAACTAGCAATACATAAAAAAATACTTTACACACACACTTTACTTCTTCAGTTTCAAAGCGTTATATGGCAAAGAGTGCTTGGAAGACGGGACACCACGAGCGTAGCTCTCATCCTGTAACTACAGTTAGGTAATTACACACAAAAACTACACACAAAACACCTATTCTTGCTTGGATGCGTTCCGCCCCATTAGCGTCAGGCATCTGGTATTTCTTCCCATTGTGAGAGCTAATGTCTTCCATTCCTCACCCCAATGCATTCGTCATGAAACTTAATGGGTCGATATAATTTCCTCGACTACTGTTAAACGCACCGTTAATCTTCTGTTATCTGTTTATTTACCGTTATCCCCCTCCCCGTATTTCATCCTCTAAATGCCTGGCTTTGGGACTTTTCTTTTTATTATTATTTTTTTAGGCTTTTCCAAAGAGTAAACAAAATGGAGGGAAATATACGGGATGGTCTCCACGAATCATTTGTTGTGTTTGTCTGTTTGCTTGTTTGTATGTTATATAACGTTGTTGCTTTTCTATGTGAGGAGACTAATTTTATATACATATACGCATGCATACACACACACAAACACAAAACACATACCACACATACACTGTAAAAATATTATAACACACTCGAACATCATATAAACACCACACACATACACTACAGATACACACGCAACATACAACTTGCACACACACATAAAAATCACGCACACCGCACATAAAACCGCACTACAAAAATCAAGATACCAAGGGACATGACCATACCATGCAAGATCCCCAAGTGATATCACCAAGACAATCAAAGGAACATTTTTTTTTTGAGGGGGGGGGCAAAAATAGGACTTTAAATACTAAATAAAGCAAAAGTATAATAGAAAATCCTTAGCTTAAGGTAGCGAAGAATTGAAGGGAAGCTGTGGAGAGATAGATTGATTGGTTGATGAAGTTTAAGCCACCCAAGAGGTGGCACGGGCATGAATAACCAAAAAATAGACAGACAGGCTTCCGTGGCCTTATTCATTCATACAGGAAACCGACTTGATCTCACCGCTTCATTCAGTGACCTGATAAAGGTCACTGAATGTGACCGGTAATAACTGGTAAAGTAGGACGCTGGATACTCAATTTCCTGTCGAACAGAACACAAAGAGTAACAGTCAATCAAATAAAATCAAGTCCAAGCGCAGTTAAAAGCTCTGCTCCTCAAGGTACAGTCCTTGCACCACTGCTGTTCCTTATTCTCATATCAGATATAGATAAAAATACAAGTCACAGCTTCGTGTCATCCTTTGCAGATGACACAAAAATCAGCATGAAAATTACCTCTGCTGAAGACATGGAAAAATTACAAGAAGATATCAACAAAGTTTTCGATTGGGCAGCAGAAAATAACATGATGTTTAACAGCGATAAATTCCAGGTACTCAGATACGGCACAAATGAGAACCTGAAACATAATACAGGGTACAAAACACAATCAAATGTACCCATAGTAGGAAAACAGCATGTAAAGGATTTGGGAATAATAATGTCTGACGACCTAACGTTTAAGGAGCATAACCAAGCAAATATTGCGACAGCCAGAAAAATGATAGGATGGATTACGAGAACTTTCAAATCCATGGATCCCATCACAATGGTTGTACTCTTCAAGTCACTTGTGTTGTCCCGTCTTGAGTACTGCTCAGTACTCACTTCCCCCTTCAGAGCAGGAGAGATTGCTGAAATTGAGGGAATACAGAGAACATATACGGCACGCATAGACGCGATAAAGCACCTAAATTATTGGGATCGACTCAAAGCTCTCCAAATGTACTCACTAGAAAGGAGACGAGAGAGATACCAAATAATATACACATGGAAAATACTGGAGGGACAGGTCCCTAATCTACACAGTAAAATAACAACGTACTGGAGTGAACGACATGGAAGAAAATGCAGAATAGAACCAGTAAAGAGCTGGGGTGCCATAGGCACAGAGAACACTGTATAAACATCAGAGGTCCGCGGCTGTTCAACGTCCTCCCAGCGACTATAAGAAATATTGCCGGAACAACCGTGGACATCTTCAAGAGAAAACTAGACTGTTTTCTAAAAGAAAAGTTTTTTCTGTTTTGAGAAAGAAAACTGTTTTTTCTTTTCTGTGGTGGGTATGTGGGCCTGCGGGCCGCTCCAAGCAACAGCCTGGTGGACCAAACTCTCACAAGTCAAGTCTGGCCTCGGGCCGGGCTTGGGGAGTAGAAGAACTCCCAGAACCCCATCAACCAGGTATCAACCAGGACCTCCACCATATTAAGATCACGTCGAAACCAAGGATGGAGATTGGGCTATTAATGGTGAGATATTCGGTCATTGACTGCACCAGCCACTGCACCCATAAACTAATGGGACTGCTATCGCAGCTATCAGCCATATAACTGATCTGTCTCCTAATTGATCAGCCTCATAATTGATTCAATTTTCTTGACAAACTCGTCTGTTGTAAAACAGGGTCGTGCAGGCATCTTAATGTCGTGAATCAGGGTTTGGTGAAGAGGCTGGGATGATAAGAACCACCTCATTCGTCTGGTGTGTGACCTGACCTGACCTGGCTGGGTGCCATCAGTGTCAGGGTGGGGGAGACAGGTCAACAGGGTTATCTCAGTTTATGTCGGCATTATCTACATCACGGTCGTTAATTCCCGGTTTATCTGCAGACTGGCTGCACGCCGGAGGGTCGCGGGGGTATGAACTAATTCTGGCGGTGTTAGTCTTGGAGTTTACACCGATTATGTATCTCTTTGTCATTTTCTCATACCCTGTCTCTGTCTGTCTGTCTCTCTCTCTTCTTTTTCCCTCGCATTCCTTCTCAACTTTGTTGCACTAATATCCATCCTTTCTCCTCTTCCTCATTTTCTCCTTGCCTTTCCTTTATTCTCCTCCTTTCTGTCTTCCCTTATTCTCCGCCTCCCTCATTTCACTCCCCCTCACCTCCCCCCCTTCCCTTCCCTTCCCTTCCCTTCCCTTCCCTTCCCTTCCCTTCCCTTCCCTTTCCTTCCCTTCTTTCCCCCCCCCCTCCAGTGCCACCCAATCGTTAACAAGGTTGGGTTAGTCAAGGTTCGCAGCCTTTGCTTCCTCGCTGGGGAGAGAGAGGGGGGAAGAAATAAGGAGAAGGGGGGAGAGAGGGCAGAGGGAGTAGAAATGGAGATGAAGACAGAATGAAAAGGAGCAGAAAATGACTAACATCAAGTGGCACATATCGTCCATGTCATATCGTCCATGTCATATCGTCCATGTCATCACAGGTGTGATCCATCCTGTTAGCTTTGGTCCATCTTGTTAGGTCAAGTCAAACACTTGTTTCATTCCTTTCAGCCCTCGTTATGCCCAGTCCAGCCCTCGTTATGCCCAGTCCAGCCCTCGTTATGCCCAGTCCAGCCCTCGTTATGCCCAGTCCAGCCCTCGTTATGCCCAGTCCAGCCCTCGTTATGCCCAGTCCAGCCCTCGTTATGCAAAGTCCAGCCCTCGTTATCCCCAGTCCAGCCCTCGTTATCCCCAGTCCGGGCCTCGTTATGCCCAGTCCAGCCCTCGTTATGCCCAGTCCAGCCCTCGTTATCCCCAGTCCAGCCCTCGTTATCCTCAGTCCAGCCCTCGTTATGCCCAGTCTAGCCCTCGTTTTCCCCACTGCAGCCTTCGTTATCCCCACTCCAGCCCTCGTTATCCCCAGTCCAGCCCTCGTTATCCCCACTCCAGCCCTCGTTATCCCCACTCCAGCCCTCGTTATCCCCAGTCCAGCCCTCGTTATCCCCAGTCCGGGCCTCGTTATCCCCAGTCCAGCCTTCGCCTCACGGTGTAACGCAGGACAATGACGAATGTTCTCATTTTCTAGACATTTACACAATAAATCGCCTTAGTGGGAGAGTTGATGTGGGGAGAGGAGGAGGCACGGAGACAGGGAGGCTGGCTAAGGGAAGAGGCAGGGAGAGGTAGACAGGGAAATAGACACAAGGGAGACAGAGAAAGTGCAAAACAGGCAGACTAGAGGAAGGAGTTGAAAGGAAGTATGAGAAAAGGCGGAAAGAGTACGGAAAAAAATAACAATTAAAGGTAACAAAATGACTGAGGGGAGATTAGGGGGGTTATAGGCGGAGGAGGAGGAGGGAGGTGAGAGGCTCGGCAATGAGAGGAGATGCGGACAGAAAAAGGAGAGGGAGAGAGAGAAAGGAGAAGAGAGAGAAAGCGTGGTGTCAGAAAGGAAGGAAAAGGGAAGTGTGTGGAAAGAGTAGTGTCCCATATATCATCTCTCTCTCTCTCTGTCATCATGTTCAGATCATTGTCACCGGAGACAAACACCCCGGGAAGGTGCCGGGTGACAGGTGTGTGGAGGAGCGGCAGAGTGACAGGTGTGTGTGTATAATATATATATATATATATATATATATATATATATATATATATATATATATATATATATATATATATATATATATATATATATAATATACCATTTCCCTACGAGCAGAGTCGCAAAAAAAATATATATTGCAAAAATTTAAACTTTTCCAATTTGCGGAATGGTGTGTGTGGGAAGTTTTGGTGTGAGAGTAATGGTAGTTAACTCTTATTACTACTACACTTTTAGAACTCCGGTGGCCCGGGGTGGTTGGTCCTGCCTGGTGGCTGGTTCTGTATAGTGATAGACGGAACAGCAGGATGGAACGGAGTTGTAGGTGGGATGGGCTGGTGAGAGTGAGGGGCAGGAAGTGGGTAGTAGAGATAAGGGAAGGTGAGTAGGGAAGAACGGTAGGTAAGGATGGGTGAGAGAGAGAGTGTGAGAGACTGGAGGGGGGGGGGAGGATGTTTTACCTCACTTCTCACCTTCATGATAGCCATTCGCTTTTAGGAAGCGCGCGCTATCCCACAGGTTATCCTACCTACCTTATCTATCCCACAGGCGTCATTGCCTGTGTGGATAAGTCGATGGTGGTCCACCAGCCTGTCCTTGAGGCAACCTGTCCTCTTAAAAAGAACGTCGCTTTTGGTCGTTTGCCCGAATGGCCGAATTTGGACGTAATTTGAAAATGAAAAAAAAAATGAAAATAAATTTGGGATTTTTTTTTTTCAACAACAGTAAGTTAAGGGTCCTCTGATAGGTTAGGTGGGCAGGAAATTCTCTTTAAGTTTCAAAACGTTATGAAAAACGTTAATTTAAAGTGTCCTCTTATAACCTCTGCGCGTACGCCGGACGACTCAAACAGAAAACGAAACAGAACGTCACTTTTGTGAGTCGATTTCATTTCAAATTACGTCCAAATTTGGCCATAGCGCGCATACGAGCCAAAAGTGACGTTATTTTTAAGAGGACGGGTTGCTCAACTAATACAATGCATTATTTTATGTAATAAACCAATCCGCTAAAAACACGTAGTGTTAGTAAACGTTATACCCCATGTAATATTATTATTATTTTCCTGGTAATGGTAACGATAGGTTAGGTTGGTTTGGTTAAGGCACAGGTTTAGGGCCAAGGGGTCCAGCTCACAGGTTTTGGACTCCTTTTCTTCCCATTCATTGTTCCCTACGTTGCCCTTATCCTTCTCTTCTCCTTTTGTTTGTTCCCTCTCACATTCACACAGCTCTCTCTCCCTTCTCTTTCATTCTTGAATAGTCATTTGATATGTGGTTCTTTATTGTCCTTACTACCCCCTCTTCGAAGTAATGTGTTCTGCTACCCCTCCCCTCTCTTTTTTTCCATTTTCCTATGAGAAATAGCGTTCCCTTCCTCTCTAACTCTCTCCTCACTCCTCTCACTCTCTCCTTTTTCAAGAAGCATTCCACTCACTCTCACTCTCCTCTCTTTTGATGTCGGTTCGAGATGGCATTGGACAACCCTGGAATTGACTACAAGTAATATGTATAATAGTTTCGAGACCACTCAGCACATGCGCGCTGGGAGCACTCGTCACATCCACCATGAGTGTGGTTGAGAAGGACGCCAATGGTAGCATGTTGGTCGGTGTTGGGGTCCGTCTGCCCCCAATCCTTGCCACTCAACCTCCCCCTTACAGCAGCACCAGGCTGGTGTTGGGGTCCGTCTGCCCCCAATCCTTGCCACTCAACCTCCCCCTTACAGCAGCACCAGGCTGGTGTTGGGGTCCGTCTGCCCCCAATTCTTGCCACTCAACCTCCCTTCACAGCAGCACCAGGCTGGTGTCGCCAGACACTGCTTGAGCGACTGAGTGCATTCGTAGTCTCAAGAGCAGGAAGGCGATGGGGAACTACTACTTGGTCTAGTTGTGTGTCTTGTTGAGTCTTCTAGACACACCTAAGTAATTGCGTCTTATTACACGTGATTTCATCTAGTCAGCTTAGCCTACATGCTGGTCATTGTCCTGTAATAGTGCTTTTCACCATCACAACATATTCTCTTTCGAGAAGGTTCAGAACTTTGCTATGAGGCTCGTCCCAGAATCGAGGGATGGGGTTAGAAGATGGAAACACCTCGATTTAACGTTCGTTAGATATGACGGGGGGGGGGGAAGATGAGACATGATAGAGACACATAAAATACTGAGAGGTGTTGACAGTGTGGAAAAAAAAAGGAAATGTTTTCAATATATATCAATTGTATATAATGTATGTATTAGCTGCCTGCCTGTCCATCGACACAATGAATTATTATTATTATTATTATTATTATTATTTTAAAAGTGGATATGTTAAAGGAAGAAGGGCAGGAGTCATTGCATTAGACAACCAGCTGCTTGAATAACGGAACTTAAGATCTAAAGATCGATCTTGCAGGCACAAATAGCTTATTGCAAGTGAGGTAACTCGATCCCTTCTCTCTCTCTCTCTCTCTCTCTCTCTCTCTCTCTCTCTCTCTCTCTCTCTCTCTCTCTCTCTCTCTCTCTCTCTCTCTCTCTCTCTCTCTCTCTCCCTGTAAAGTGATATACGCGCTCCTTTCATCACCTTCCCCATTATTTATTATTATTTTCTACCACAGATATGGCCATACATTTACAATGCTAACCAACATATTTACATTTTCTTCTGTCCTCCATGGACAGGGGCAGAGATTCGATAACTATATAGTTCAGTGATTTATTGAACAATCAACCACATAAAAAACTATTTTCCTGTAGTAACAGTCTCCCCAGTCTCCCAATTTTCCGTATTTCTAACCGTCTCCCCTCCCTCTCCCTTCTCTCTCCCCGTCTTCCCTCCCATTCTCTTCCCCCTTCCCTCTTCCTTCCCTCTCCCTTCCCTCTCCCCGTCCCCCCCCTCCCTCTCCCTCATCTCTGCGGTGTTCTGGGTCTTCCGCAGCATCAACCATCCATTAGTCTTCCCATTACATGTGACGTGTTCATGTCTGCTAAAACAGCCAGATCCCCCCTCCCTCCCTCTCCCCCTCCCTCCCCCTCCCCCTCCCCTCCCCTCCCTACTGTCCCTCCCTCACTCTCATTCCGTACTCCCCCACCGCTCTGTCAAGCCCTCTCTTCCATTTCTTCCCCTTCTCTCCATTCCTTGTACCGACCATTCTATATCTCTTTCCCTTCCCACTCCTCTTTTCCCGTCTCTTACCTCACTCTCTTTATCCAACTCTCCAGTTATCATTATTCATCATCTTTTCCTATGTCCCCCCCCCCAAACAATGCACCATCACCCTCCCCCCTCCACCCCTCATCACCCTGCACTGTGCCCCATTCACTTTCTGCTTCCTCGGATCTGCAAATTGTGCTTAATTTTGAAGCCGGATGCTGCACACCGCGGGGGGGGGGCACGGAGGAGGAGGGGAGTGGTGGGGAGAGGAGAGGAGATGAGGGGAGAGGGAGGTGAGATGATTGATGGTACTGTAGTTGATGCAGATGAAACCACAGTGTGTGTGTGTGTGTGTGTGTGTGTGTGTGTGTGTGTTGTGTGTGTGTGTGTGTGTGTGTGTGTGTGTGTGTGTGTGAGTGTGTACGTGTGTGTGTGTGTCACTTGTTTACCCACCGCTTGTGCCTGCAGGGTCGAGCAACAGGAGCATACAAGCCCCACCTTTTTACCCACTGGTAATTTAATGCAATGACTCTCATTCTCATGTGTCTCGTCGTATTTTCCTTTCAAGTTGCTTATCGTATTCGCCTCGGCAATCTCTTCTCGGAGCTAATTTAATGTTGTGCCTCTACTCCTTCTGTATCCCACTTTAAAAGTGTTTTCTTTTTCCTCTCTGGCAGTTCTCCTTAATATCTTGCTCGTTGTTGCTGTGTGTTCTGCTTCTTCTTCTTCTTCCTTGCAGCGTCGGGAGAGTCCCTTGATTCTTGCAGATGTTCGTTGCTGCTGAGTTCCCTCAGTGAGGAACAAACCTAGTTGCAAATATCTGGAATTTCTCTTCTTTAAAGATACATAATTTTGCCTGGAGCTGCATACTCGAGGGTCGGTCTGATGTAGGTTGAATGCATTGATATGAAGGCCTCCTTGTTTAGGCTCCTAAATACTACCCGAACAGCTGCCAGTTTAGCATTTGCTGTAGACGTTCTTTTGTTAACATGTTTCTTAGGAGTTAGATTTGTGAGTTATGTAAATGCAATTCTTCTGTAAAATCTTCTTTTCTAATTCTTCTCGTTAGTTTATCATCAACCTCAACTAAGAATATAAATAACTCTAATAAAGAGTCAACTAGTCACAAAACCTGTCTCTATTAGCTTTGCTATCAATGTCTTCTCCCTTGGGAGCTGGTCATTTTCCTATCGTTTCCTCGTGTGGTGGAAGTCCCCCATGACTTGTAACTTTGCCTTGAACTGACTGAACACTTGTTGTTGCTTCCTGAAGCTTTTCTGCACCTGCTTTGTTCATTCTCTCACGGTTAAAACATTCCTTCAGTGAAGCTTCTCATTTGCCCTCTTTGTTTAGTTCTTCGAAGATTCTTCGTCTTTTTGTCCCATCTTGCTCTCTGGTATCCCGCTGAGAAACATGACGTATCCCCCTGAGAAACATGTCATTTTCCCTGAGAAACATGTCATATCCTCTGAGAAACATGACGTATGTAAACATTCACCGTTGTCGTCATTCTCATATGGTCGAGCCCTTTCGTGCTACTTTTCTATCTCTCATCTTTCCCTCACGTATTCATTTCTCAGTCTATTGTAACTACGATGTTTCTCCTGTGTCCGTGTCTCATCCATCAGTATATATCGTCTCTCAATTTACTACCATTTTCTGGTGCTTCATTCCAAAATACATCATTCTGCTACATTCCAATAGACGTCGAAAACAAAGTTCAACATCCAAGAGAGAAGGACGGGGGGGGGAGAGGTGAGAGGTAAGATATGAGAAAGAGGTGGGGGTGAGGGAGAAGAGGGAGTGAGAGGGATGAAACTCTCACAAATTCTAGGCCATGTTTGGGGAGTGGAAGAACTCCCATAATCCTATCCTAGTACAATCCAGGGTAAGAGAAAGGAGGTGTGAGGGAGAGGAGAGAGAGAGAGAGAGAGAGAGAGAGAGAGAGAGAGAGAGAGAGAGAGAGAGGAGTGTGAGAGAGAGGGGGTGAGAGGAACAGGTTGTGAGAGAGAAGGGGAGAGTTATGATGAGAAAAAAAAATGTTGCCATTAATTTATAACCAAAGTTGTTTTCTGTTGTGGTGAAGCCAACGTTTCCTTGGGATGTGGCGGAGCAGACTCTCTCCAGGGCCCCATACCCGAGCAGTCTAGGGGGAAAGGGGGAAGATATGGGAAAGGTAGGAGATGGGAGGGAAAAATGAGTGCAGGGAAAGGAGGTAAACACACACACACACACACACACACACACCCACACACACACACACACACACACACACACACACACACACACACACACACACACACACACAGAAAAAAGGATATTAAAGGTGGGGGGAGGGAGACAGGATAGAATAGGATAGGGCAAACAGGGGTGGGAGGTAGACACGTTGGTAACGATTGTGTAAATCATTTTATTGTCTGGCTGCAATGGGCTATAAACTGCTTTGGGGGCTGTTGGTAGAGATTTATCGATACGTTTGGTACAGTAATAGACAAAGAATAGTTTGGTTATAGAGTTATAGACGTTAAAACGTCTGGAATTATAGACAATGAAATGTTTGGTATAAAGTTATAAACAATAAAACGCTTGGTGCAAAGTTATAGACAATGAACCAAAGCCCCTGAAACATTTCCTGTGTTACATGCAAAAAATATGAAAATATTCGATCCCTCAAACCCGCTTCCAGGAACAAAACAAAAAAGAAAAAAACACCGAAAAACGTTTTACACGATACTGACAACGTTTTCTTGTCCCCCGTCAACGAACATCCATTTTTACTGAGCTCTTAAAGAGTTTCACGAGGTTCTAAATATCGAGAACACTCTCTCAAATATTGATCTTATTGCTGGTATACACTGCATTACTCCCATGGTTTATATATATAGCGTTTTTAAAAGGACTCCGCGGCAGAAAACTGCGTTGGTACGGCTCGTATATAACGCTCCTGGAGACTATATATGACGTACGTTATCAATATAAGCAACGCCTTGGATACGATGGCGTTGGTTGTATTGATAAGGGGCGTCGTATAGCCGCCGGTATTAGGCTCTGAAAGGAGAGGAGACGAAAGAGAGAGAGAGGGGACGATAGGAGTAAGAAATTAAAGAAAGGAAGGAAGGAAGATGATAGGTTGAGAGAGGTAATAGAATAAGAAAGATAAGAGAATAAGAGAGATAACATAATGCGAGAGACATGTAGTTATGAGAGTAAGTGGAAAAGGATAATAATGAGTTGAGAGAGAGGGAGAGAGAGAGAGAATGTGAGAAAAGGCGAGAGCAGAAAAGGCGAGTAGCGGGTGAGAGGGGGACACGGAGCAGGAGGGGGGGAGAGATCAGAGATGGTAGGAGGAACGAGACTGTTAAGGGTAGGGGATAGGGGGGGGAGGCTTTTTTCCTGAGTGGTGAGTTAGGGGGGGGGGGAATTTACATTGTTCCCTGTTCACCAGATGTTGTAAATATTTTACATAAAAACGCCAATTTTTGTTATCCCTTCTTGGCGATTCACTTGTGTTTTCACAGGTGTTTTCACAGCCGTTTTTACAGGTGTTTTCACAGGTGTTGACATCGGTTCTGTTTTCTGTGTTAGAACTTTATTAAAAAAATTATATTTTTAATCGTCGCTTGGATAGATAGGAGTATATTTTAGTGTGTGTGTATTCACCTGGTTGTGCTTGCGGGGGTTGAGCTCTGCTCTTTCGGCCCCGCCTCTCAACTGTCAATCAATCAACTGTTACTAACTACTATTAGTTTTCACACACACACCCCCAGGAAGCAGCTCGTATCAGCTGTCTAACTACCAGGTACCTATTTACTGCTAAGTAACAGGGGGGGCATCAGGGTGAAAGAAACTCTGCCCATTTGTCTCTGCCGGCGCCGGGAATCGAACCTCGCCCACAGGATTACGAGTCCCGCGCGCTTTCCACTCAGCTACCAGACCCCTCAATATGTGTATGTGTGTGGATGGGCATATGTGTGTGGGTGTATGTGTTTGTTCTCTCTCTCTCTCTCTCTCTCTCTCTCCTCTCTCTCTCTCTCTCTCTCTCTCTCTCTCTCTCGTCTCTCTCTCTCTCTCTCTCTCCTCCTCTCTCTCTCTCTCTCTCTCTCCTCCTCTTCTCTCCTCTCTCTCTCTCTCTCTCTCTCCTCTCTCTCTCTCTCCTCTCTCCTCTCTCTCCCCTCGCCTCTCTCTCTCCTCCTCTCTCCTCTCTCTCTCTCTCTCTCCCTCCAACCGAGACAAAGACTAAATAGGATTAATTAATGTAGACCATCATCCTCTTTCCAAGAATTACACCTACTCTTCTTCCTCCTCCTCCTCCTCCTCCTCCTCCTCCTCTCTTTCTCCCCCACCCCCACCCCATCCATTCGTCTCCCATTCCTTCTCCCCTTCTCCTTTCCCTTTCCTTTTTCCTCATTATCTCTTTGCAAAACCCCACGACGAGGAATTGTGGAGGGGTTTAGACAAGCGTCTATCATCTTCTATCTATCCCTCTTCCATCAGCCTTACTCCATTTCACATGAACATTTGGAGATATTGAACAAATCCACAAGGGCCGTGATGAGGGTTCGAACCTACGTCCGAAAGGAACCTTTGTGGATTTGTTCATTGGATGTATCACGCTGTTGTGATTTCTGTGTGTAATTAGGAGATATTGCAAGACTTAAGTATAATATTTTTCAGCATTGAGGTGTGCCATTTACCACATTTAGGTGGGATATGGCAACACTGAGGTGTGCCATTTACCACATTTTGGTGGGATATGGCAACATTGAGGTGTGATATTGCGAACAATTAAATCCTATATTACAGCACGTAGGTGCGACATTGCAAAATGATTTATTTTTGAGTATAAATTAATATTTATTTATACTCAAAAATATTTCTTAACCAAAACTTGTTATTGATAAAACCCGCATCGAGAATTTTGTTTTTATTTGGTTGCCTAATAAACATTCGTTAGAGTTCACAAAGCATTAGTAACAGAACAGTAGGAAGAGTAACAACAGTAGGATCAGCAACGGTATAGCAGGAGGAACAAGGAACGACAACAGAAGATCAGGAACAGTAGCAATAACAGTAGGCACAGCAGCAGAGGCGATAACATCATAAACAGTAAAAAATAATGGAAGGAAGCGCAGTAAAATAGTAGCAACAGAGGCAGCAACCAACAGGAACAGTGGCAACAGGAACAGTAGCATCAGGAACAGTGGCAACAGGAACAGTAGCGACAAGAACAGTGACAACAGGAACAGTAGCAACAAGAACAATGGCAACAGGAACAGTAGCAGCAAGAACAGTGGCAACAGGAACAGTAGCAACAAGAACAGTGGCAACAGGAACAGTAGCAACAAAAACAGTGGCAACAGGAACAGTAGCAACAAGAACAATGGCAACAGGAACAGTAGCGACAAGAACAGTGACAACAGGAACAGTAGCAACAAGAACAGTGGCAACAGGAACAGTAGCAACAAGAACAATTACAACAGGAACTAGTAGCGACACAGGCAGGAATCGTAGCAAAAGAAGCAGCAATAGCAGCGGAGGCCGTTGCAACAGAGGCAGCAACAGTAACAGTAGCAGCGACGGCAGCAACAGTAGCAGTAGCAGCCTCCTGGCAGCAATATTCCCCGAGGCTTCAGACTCGAGTAACTCAGAAGACAATAGAAGCCCGAAATGGCTTCCCCAGGCTTTATGGTAGATGATGCTGGGATTCCACTACCACCACATTGACCACTGTAACTGCTTGTCCCACTGCTTCAGCCACCACTACCACCACTACCACCACTACCAAGCATCTCACAAAGAGTGAACTCGACAGAGTAGAATAACTTAAATTAAAATCTAGCATCCGGTAATTTTCAACAGTTTCCAACTTGTCAGCAGTTGCCACAATGCTTTGATGGAGGTTTAGCATGCAAATGAATTTAATCAAATTTTTTTGTTAATTGAAATCTGGCTCTAAATATTTGCTTATACAAATTTATTGCAAAGTTCTGTACACTCATTATACGCTAACGTAAATGTACTG
>NW_025562762.1:0-13315 GCF_020424385.1 Procambarus clarkii | reverse complement strand
AACGGCCATCCTACTCATGAGAAACTCTCCAGACACAAAACAGAACGCTTTAAAAGAGACTAATGTCGTCCATGCCTTCAAATGCCACAACTTGGGGACTGTAAGCTCCAAAAACCCAGTATATAGGCAAGACCAACATCTCGTCTAGGCGTTTAACGATGCATAAGCAAACAGGGCTAGATATATATATATATATATATATATATATATATATATATATATATATATATATATAATATATATATATATATATATATATATATATATATATATATATATATATATATATATATATATATATATATATATATATATATATATATATATATATATATATATGTGTGACGATAATCTCCTTCAAGAGAGATTGAGCCTGCTCTTCCCTCCTAAGTTCGTCGCTATACATCCCTATACAACTAATATGGAAGAAATATCCAACAAGTACAACACCAAGGTTTGCCAGAGAGCAAACGTATTCAGCACCAGGAACACCTGCTCCGCCTCCACCACTCGAACCACCAAACTACCTGTCCGTCGCCTGCTCATCGCTGATTGGCTGGTGCCAGTCGCACCTGCTCCTCCACCCTCCACACTACCTGATGTCTGGGGCCACCACGACCTACAGACCTCAGAATATCCAGTGCTTTCAACAAGTTAACACGTCTCGTTGGTAGACTAAGCTCTGGCTTACGTGTACTAAGAGAGGTGGCAGCTTAAAGCCAATATTCCTGCACCCATATATCTTATTGTATATTGTTCACTTGTTATTACTCACTTGTCTTAATGAAACTTTTCATTTTGCCATTGATTATTCTTATTATTTTGATTGATTGATTTTATGTTCCAATTTTGATGTCCATTTTATTCATGTTTTGCTTTTCTAACGTAATTAAAATCTCATTGTTAAATTTACTTGTGTTTTGTGTGTCTTTCCATTACCTTACCACAGACGAAGTTTCAGATTTTCTCTTTTTTGTTTCTTTATGTGACGAGGCCATACCCCTAGCTTTTGAAACAGCCGAACACCAACGCGTTACCGTCACATATTAAGTGGGGGCCTGTCCTAGGAGCTTCACTCAGGTACTGGTGCCAAGTAGTAATTAATGGTAAGCGTATTTAACTTTGGTAACGTAGCTTTTACTATTTTTCATATTCAATTTCATTTTTTATATGGTGCGGAGTGTATTGTGCATTACGAGAGTAGCATATGGTGAAGGTGAGACAACTTTGGATTACGTGGTGACTGTAGGCCTCAGTCATACTCTTAATTGGTCATCTCTCCCTCCGTGTTATTACTCGTGTTTACCATCTTTTGTCCCTTGGATATTTCTCATTTTTGACAGATCATCATATTGGTACCCTGGTACTGTGGTCTGCCCCGGGTCAAGTGCACCTAATCTTCTGCAATCTGACTGTAGGAGGACAAAGAGGGCCATAGTTCCTCTAGCTCGAACTTTAGTTGCTGAATTGGGACCTCAGCAGCAGTTCTCGTCACCAGTTGACACCTCGCACCCCTACACGTCAGTCAGAGATGATGATACATACAACGGTAGGGAATTAGCTTACTTTTTCAGAGCACAAAAGTTCGCTAATTCTGTAAGTATCATATTAATTTCAGTAGGAAAGACTTGCTTATGTCCTATAGAGACTCGGCAAGGTATGCCTACATCCTTGGACTACCAATTTTACTTTTGAGGCAATTAACTGTTTCATTTGTTTTCGAAACTCTGTTTCATTTGTTTAGTAGGATTTTCTTGCCCTTATCCTCTTACATGAGTACCGGGTACAAGATTTCCTGCGCCCTTGATTTAAATTAATCATTTAACATCTTGTACTTAACTTTAATTGTTAAAGATCCCACAGGATAGGTACCAGTTGCCACGTTGTCCTGTTTCTGACATTCACTATATAACGGTATATTCGTTGTACATTTATTTGCTAATTTCACCATGTTTCGTCTCCAAGCTTTCCGTGCAGATCCAGCAGGTGCAATAGGGACTTTAAGTCATGCCAAGAGAGCTGAATTACAAACTCTTGCACATGAGTATCAACTAACAGTTCCCTACCAAGCCAACAAGAGTGAAATACACAACCTGTTACTGGATCATTTCTTAGAGCAAGGTAAGATAGACTCTGAAACTCATGAAACTTACTATATTGCAGATAAAACTGATTTGGCAACGATGAAACTCAAACTAGAGCTGGCCAAGATTGAACGTGAGCAGCAAAGGGAAGCATACGAAGGGAAGAACAAGAACGTGAGGCTGCCTTACGAAGGGAAGAACAAGAACGAGAAATCGCCCTCAAAGAACGTGAACTCGCCCTCAAGGAACGTGAAACTGCCTTGAAGAAAGAAGAACACGAACGTGAACTCGCCCTCCAGGAACGTGAGGTTACAATGCTCCAGGAGCGGGAACGAGTACAGCTTGAAACCAAACAACGCGAGTTGGAGATGCAACGCGAACATGACAAGCAACAAGCGACTCTGGCTCTAGAGTGTCGTCAACGAGAATTCGCGTTGGAAACTTCACACCTCGCTCAACGCCAGCAAGCTACTGCCAATCTTCCCGTCAGTTTTAATATATCACATGCAAGTAAGTTAATGCCATCCTTTGTAGAAGCAGAAGTTGATGTGTTTTTTACCACCTTTGAAACCCTTGCTAATCAACTCAGTTGGCCTGTCGACCAATGGGCCACACTTCTCCGAGTCCATCTTACAGGTAGAGCTGCAGTCACACTCAGTACTTTGGCGTCTGAGAATGACTACCAGACTCTGAAACAAGCAGTGTTGGACGCCTACCTCCTCTCCACAGAAAGTTATCGAAGGAAATTCCGTGACCACCTGAAGGCAAGTACCACTACCTTCCTCGAGTTTGCTAACACAAAACGGAGATATTTTATGAAATGGCTGGAAGCAGCACATGTCTCTACTTTTACAGAACTCGTCAACCTGATGCTAGTTGAAGAATTCTTGAGGCGTGTGCCGCCTCCTGTCCGTCTATACTTAGCAGATAAAGAAGAAACCGACTACCTGAAGTGTGCTAAGTCGGCTGACACTTACAGCCTCATCCACCGGCTGACACCCGAACCATCCTCCAGTAAGAAGTCGTGGTACAGTTACGAGAAAGTGAGTACCGATCAAGCTGGCTCGCAATTGTACTGCAAGTATTGTAGACTCTATGGACATACCATAGACAAGTGTGGTAAGTCTCAATACAAAGGAACCACTGACACACAGAAACCCAAACCAACTCCTCCTAAGTCCGGTAAGCCTGTGATGAATGTTGGTGTTAATGTTAATGATCTTTCTCTTTTCAGTAACCACCTGTATACTGGAACTGTCTCTGCCAACGGTTCAAATCCGGAGGGACGTTTCAAATTGAAGATCTTGAGGGACACAGCGGCTCTTCAATCGATCATCTTGAAGTCGGCTGTGCCCAACATCGCCTACACCGGAGAAACTGTCTTCATCACTGACCTCACTGCTACCACTCCTTATCCTCTCGCCAGAGTCCACCTGGATTGTCCCTACGTGAACGGAGAAGTCCAAGTCGCCGTCAGGGAAAAGCCTTTTCCCATGCCTGGAGTGCAACTTCTCCTAGGCAACGACTTGGCAGAAGACCTGCAACCGACCAACCTGATCGTCATGGACAAACCCCAGGTGTGTACCTCTGTGCCAATTAACCCTATATTAGAGTATGTTCCAGCAGAGGTTCAAGAGAGTGATGAAGTTTCTCCTCCGGTTCTAGTGACCACCCGTGCACAAGCCGCACGTCCACAGCCAGCTGACTCTACTGCTACCGCTGTCCCTCAAGACCCTCAGAAACTACCCCCGAATCTGACCAAGTTGGAGTTCCGTAAGTTGCAGAGGGAAGATCTTACCTTAACACCATTGTTTTTCCAGGCTGAGACTCAACCCGACAGTATTCCTGGGTTCTTCCTAGAGAACGACTTGCTCTACCGCAGATATAGACCCAGTAAACTGAAGGAGGAGGACGATTGGGCCAACATCGAACAACTTGTGATTCCTACCAGCCTGCGGCCCACTATTCTACACCTGGCCCACGGAGCACTCTCCCACTACGGATTCAACAAGACTTACCATGGGATTCGTCAAGACTACTACTGGCCAGGTATGGTAAATAGCGTCAAACAGTACGTAAAACAGTGTCATACATGTCAGATGGCAGGCAAACCGAACATCTCCATTCCCAGAGCGCCACTGATTCCCATACAGGTGCCTGCGGAACCTTTCCACAGACTTATAATAGACTGTGTTGGTCCTTTACCTCGGACCAGTTCAGGTAACGCCTATATCTTAACCATCCTGTGTCCTACCACCAGATTTCCCATAGCAGTTCCAGTGAAGAACATCACGGCTGCTACGGTTGTAAAGCATCTATTGAAGATCTTCACTCAATACGGATTTCCCAGGGAGATTCAGAGCGACTGTGGTACCAACTTCACCAGTGATCTCTTCAAAAGGACACTGGAGGAGTTCAACATCAAACAGGTATTGTCCAGCCCCTATCATCCTGCTTCACAGGGTTCTCTTGAGCGTAGTCATCAGACTATCAAAGCACTCTTGAAAAAGTTTTGTAGTGAAACCTCTAAGGATTGGGATAAGCAAATTGATTTGATAATGTGCATTTACAGAAGTCTTCCCAATGAGTCCCTAGGAGTATCTCCTTATGAGATGCTCTACGGCCGTAAGTGCCGTACTCCCCTCAAGGCTTTCAAAGACTCTCTAAGAGATGCCACCTTCAGTGAGCATCAGAATGTGCCCCAGTTTCTTCAAAACCTTCAACACATTCTAGAGAGAGTCCACAGTTTTGCCCATGATAATCTATTGAAAGCCCAGGAGAGGATGAAGACTCATTACGACCAGACCAGCAAAGTAAGAAAATTTAAGCCGGGAGACTTCGTGCTAGCATACTTCCCTATCCCAGGTTCTCCTTTACAAAACAGGTTTTCAGGACCCTACCGCATCAAGGAGTGCAGAAACAACCATAACTACGTTCTCGAGACTCCAGATAGGCGGCGGAAGACCCAGCTGTGCCACGTCAACCTCCTGAAGCAATATAATGGTACTCCTCCCACTGTCATGATAAACTATTCTACCTTCACAGAACCCTACATCCACAGTGAGACCTTCCCAGCTTCTCCTCCCGAAAGCACTGACAAGGAGTCAGCGCTTTCTAATTCCGAAATCCTTAATGATCTTCCCAAATACTTTCAGGATAATCATAGTGCACCTCTTGTCAAGATCTTCAGAGAACATCAGGAGTTGTTCCGAGATGACCCCCAAGAGTGTAATGTTACCCAGCACGACATCCAACTGCTCCCCGACACCCGGCCGATTCGTCAACCCTTCTACCGAATCAGCCCTAGCAAGAAGGAAGTCATGCGTGCTGAGGTGCAGTACCTCTTGGATCATGGACTGGCTACACCTTGTGAGTCCCCCTGGGCCTCACCCTGTATCTTGGTGCCCAAACCCCAAGGTAAGGTGCGGTTATGTACTGACTATCGTAAACTAAATAACGTAACAGTCAAGGATGCTTACCCCTTGCCAAGGATAGATGACATCCTTGACGCCATTGGTAATGCCCAGTACTTGTCCCAAGTGGACTTGCTGAAGGGGTACTATCAAGTGTGTCTAACGGAGCGAGCTAAAGAGATATCTGCCTTTATCACTCCTTTTGGACTTTTCAGATATGAACGCCTTCCTTTCGGACTATGTAATGCCCCGGCCACCTTTCAGAGAGCTGTCAACCGTGTCATCCAGGGCTTGGATAACACATACGCCTACCTGGATGATATCGTCGTAGCATCCAACACCTGGAGTGAACATCTGCTCCAGCTGCGACGTCTGTTCTCCAAGCTCCTGACAGCCGGCCTCACCATCAACCTGGGCAAGTCCACCTTCGCGAAAGGTAAAGTGCGTTATCTGGGTCATGTTATTGGGAGTGGCAGCCTAGCTCCGTTAGACTCACACACTCAAGCCATCCAACAGTATCCACAGCCTACCACCAGGAAGCAGCTCCTGCGCTTCCTTGGTCTTGCCTCCTACTACCGTAGGTTTGTGAGAAATTTCAGTACAGTCGCCACACCTCTAATCCTATTAACCAGTCCCAAGCAACGGTATAAGTGGACCATGCAGCAAACCGTTGCTTTCGAACAACTCAAATTCCTCCTCTGTTCTAATCCCATTCTCGCCTCGCCAGATATCACCAAGCCTTTCGTCCTTCATGTCGACGCCAGTGGTACCGGCGTTGGTGGTGTCCTGATGCAACAACGAGGCGAGGAGGTTCTACCTGTCAGCTACTACAGCTACAAATTGAAACCACACCAGAGGAACTACAGCACTATTGAAAAGGAGCTACTATCCATCGTCCTGAACCTCCAACACTTCGCTCCGTACCTACAAGGCGCCAGGTCTACAACCATCTTCTCAGACCACAACCCTCTCCGCTTCCTACATCAAGCCCAATTCACTAACCAGCGTCTTCTACGATGGGCTTTGTATTTACAAGATTTCAACCTGGAGATCCGCTATATCAAGGGTTCTGACAACATCATAGCCGATACCCTCTCCAGAGTTTATGAAGTAGAAGCGACTCCATCTATTACTCCACCACATAACGACGTACTTCTTCCAGAACCGCAGGCTTCGGGGGAGAGTTGTGACGATAATCTCCTTCAAGAGAGATAGAGCCTGCTCTTCCCTCCTAAGTTCGTCGCTATACAACAATACAACTAATATGGAAGAAATATCCAACAAGTACAACACCAAGGTTTGCCAGAGAGCAAACGTATTCAGCACCAGGAACACCTGCTCCGCCTCCACCACTCGAACCACCAAACTACCTGTCCGTTGCCTGCTCATCGCTGATTGGCTGGTGCCCAGTCGCACCTGCTCCTCCACCGCCACACTACCTGATGTCTGGGGCCACCACGACCTACAGACCTCAGAATATCCAGTGCTTTCAACAAGTTAACACGTCTCGTTGGTAGACTAAGCTCTGGCTTACGTGTACTAAGAGAGGTGGCAGCTTAAAGCCAATATTCCTGCACCCATATATTGATTGTTTATTGTTCACTTGTTATTACTCACTTGTCTTAACGTAACTTTTCATTTTGCCATTGATTATTCTTATTATTTTGATTGATTGATTTTATGTTCCAATTTGTATGTCCATTTTATTCATGTTTTGCTTTTCTAACGTAATTAAAATCTCATTGTTAAATTTACTTGTGTTTTGTGTGTCTTCCCATTACCTTACCACAGACGAAGTTCCAGATTTTCTCTTTTTTGTTTCTATATGTGACGAGGCCATACCCCTAGCTTTTGAAACAGCCGAACACCAACGCGTTACCGTCACAATATATATATATATATATATATATATATATATATATATATATATATATATATATATATATATATATATATATATATATATATATATATATATATTTTTTTTTTAAACCTAGAAGGGGTTCACCTGTGTGTATATTTATCTAACTTTATTTGAAAATGTCATTACACAAAAAAAGTTACAATATTGATTACATGCAGGGTGGAAGGCTGCTTGTCACAAGTTGTACAGCTCTTCCAGCTCCTCAGATGGCGGGCAGGAACCATGGATGCAGTGAGCATTTCCTCTCTGGATTGCCACACTAAGGCGCTGTAAAAGAAAACTGGCAGCTCTAGGGTCTCTAGTTGTTTCGATTAGCTTAGACCCCAACTCCTTCAAAAAGCTAGCAGCACTTTTACCCCAGGCACCAAGTGTCTCTGAGGCAATGGGGACAAAATTGTAGTGGTGCTCAAAGTCTCTGTATTTACGTGACTTGGCCGCTTACTGGTGATTGGCAGCTCCTCCTGCTTGTGTAGCACTGAAGTCAACATAGGTATTGGCTAAAGTTGAAATGCATGTGTAGTCCCACACCAACTGTCTACCATTCTTCCAGGGGTTCACCGTGATTCCGTCAGGGCGACCGACAGGCTCATCAGACTTGCGGGACATTAGGTAACGGGGCTCTCTCTCTGCTGGACAACCGGCTGTGGTAAGGCTTCTCTCTTAATAATGTCATTGACCTCGTCGTGTCTTGCATGCCATCCTCCTGTCCTTTGGCAGAGAAGGCCGTGCCATCCGTATCTGTCGGCCTCTGCCTCGCCGCAAATACACCTGTATTCGGTGTAGATTGGGGCAGCGAGGCGGAGAGCCACGGCAATTCGGAGGGCCTGCGTTGTGAGACGGGTGCCGGTTGCTGACATTGGGGTTGCTAATAGGAAATCACCTGCATGGGGAGCAGGTGCTCAGTAGGATTTCCTTCACCAAGTTGTCAGACCCCACTGAAGAGGACAGGAACGCTGGTACAGCAATTTGTGTTGCTGTGCGCACGCCAATGCCCCTGAGTCTAACAGGAAGGGAGGCCTGTTTCCACTGTATGTCGCTGAGGGAAAGATTGAGGGCTTTTTCTAGTGTTGATTTCAGCAAGCTGTCGTACTCTTCTAATTTAATATTGTTGAAAGATGGCAAACATCTTAGAAAGTAGGTCAGCCTGGGGAGGGACAATCATCTGGTGATGAGATAAAGTGCATCATGAGCATCGATGTCTTCAATCCTCTCGTTCATCCTCTTCAGGTCAGTGATCTTCTTACCAAGGACCCCGTCGATGGCATTCCTTCCAAGAGGAGCACCTAGGAGTGTGCTGTCCTCAGGGTTGGTTGTATGAATGTCAGCAAAAACCACCTTTATTTGCTCTATTATGTGCTGGTTGGTGGAGGTTATTTCGCACTTGCAAGGGTTCAGGGTGAGGCCTAGGCTTGCTCCTTGCTCCTGAATTATTCTTATGTCGTCCAAGAGTGAGGCTGGGGAGCCAGCTAGAGTACCATCGTCCAAAAACCAAATGTTGAGCTCACTGGACAGGTTATCGGTGACTTCCTTGATAACTAGACAGAAAATGAAAGGAGCAAGGGGGTCACCCTGTTGGATACCTTCTTGTGATTCAATTTCATGTTCCCCAAAAAGCAGAGTTAGATTCATGCTGTAGCATGAGTTTACAAACGGGTAGAGGGAAGGAAAAAGGTGATGAACTGCACTGAGTACTGCATCCCTTGTAACCAGATTGAAAGCATTTTTGAAGTCCAGCTTTATCAGGGCTTTTTCATCCGTAATGTTGGCAATGTAGGCTCTAGCTGCATGAGCCGCTGCCTCACACCCTTGGGGAATGCCAAACCCAAGCTGTTTTGGCTTCAGCCTGTCGGCTGCTGCCTGACTAACTGCTCTAGCAGCAGCCTTAGCGACGAGACACCGGAGTGAATTGCCCACAGCTATCGGTCTGATTCCTCCATCTTTTTTCTTCAGGGCACAGAGGGTAGCGCCAAAAAAAAGAGGCCGTATGGTCTCTGGTATGTTGCCAGCTAGACATGTGTTGGCGAATCTACTTAGTTCCACCAGGAGGCCCTGTGTAATGTCTCCCAGTGCAGGGTTGAGCATTTGTTTGATGTGGTTGGGTCGTAGTCCTGTGAACCCACCTGCTGATCCTGGTGGGAAGGATAAAGCTGCTTTATGCACCATGGATTCGAGCACACACAGGGGTTCTGCTCTGGTGACACCGACTAGGGGAACACTGTCGTCACGAGGAGCTCTGGGTGGGTGTTTTTCCCTCAGGGCTTGTGCTGTATCAGCATCCCTGGTGGCAACTGTGTCTTCACTGGTGATGACTCTGATCGCCCCTATTGTGTTGCCTTCTTCTATTTTCTTGCTGACTGTTGCTCTGATTTTGGATGCCTCGGTTCTGCTGTTGATACCTTTCCTGCGGTGGGTGTTTTTGGCACGGGTGGGGAGGGGTGCCTGGTTGTCCTCTCTAGGAAAGCTATTTATAGCTATAATGACCGACGAAGCTAGTGATTTGTCTCTCCTTGCAGGGACAGCTAGGCATATGTTTCCAAACAGGAGAAGATTGTGCCATGCTTGGATAGTTCCGGGGGAGTCATTGGCCTTTTTCAAGAGGCTGGATAGTTTGGCTGCTGCCTTTATCTATATATATACATATATATATATATATATATATATATATATATATATATATATATATATATATATATATATATATATATATATATATATATATATATATATATATATATGTCGTACCTAGTAGCCAGAACGCACTTCTCAGCCTACTATGCAAGGCCCAATTTGCCTAATAAGCCAAGTTTTCCAGAAATAATAAATGTTTTCTAATTTTTTTCTTATGAAATGATAAAGCTAGCCATTTCATGATGTATGAGGTCAATTTTTTTTTATTGGTGTTAAAATTAACGTAGATATATGACCGAACCTAACCAACCTTACCTAACCTAACCTAACCTATCTTTATAGGTTAGGTTAGGTTAGGTACCTGAAAAAGGTAAGTTAGGTTAGGTTAGGTAGGTTAGGTAGTCGAAAAACAATTAATTCATGAAAACTTGGCTTATTAAGCAAATCGGGCCTTGCATAGTAGGCTGAGAAGTGAGTTCTGGCTACTAAGTACGACATATATATATATATATATATATATATATAGATATATATATATATATATATATATATATATATATATATATATATATATATATATATATATATATATATATATTGTTAAATAAGGCCGATAAGGTAAGATGAATAATTTTAACACAAATTTTCTTAATATTTCATATGCTTCTTCTCACTGTTGACGGTAATTGAAAAATCAGATCTCGAATATTAATTTTTATTTCTAGTCTGACATGACGCCTGAATGCGTTTCGTAATTACCTATTACATTTTCAAAGACTTTAGTTTCACACACAAGTGTAACCTGTAAACACGCAATTTGTTTCCACATTTTTACTCGCATTTGGGTTAGGTGATATGGTACAACAGTTTTGGGTGAGGTGAACAAACTTATGACAACACATGACAGAACACGAAATAATGGGTATTTGCTCGATAAGAGAACATAAGAATGGAAGTAACTGCAGAGGGCCTATTGGCCATACTTCCTCTTGATGCTGCTATATTGGTACAGAGTCTTGAAGTGGGTAGAATATAGTTGTGCATTAATTTGCTGTTGATTGCTGGGGTTGACTTTTTGATGTGTAGTGCCTCGCAGATGTCGAGCCTCCTGCGATCTCTGTATCTATCGAATTTCTGTGTTGTTTGTTCATGTTGTTTTGTTGTTTGATTTCTCTGGTGATGGTCTGGTTGTGGGAAGAGATTATATGTTCCTTAATGGAGCCTTGTTGCTTATGCATTGTTAATTGCCTGGAAAGAAACGTTGTTGTCTTGCATATATCTTGAGTTCTTTGGGGCTTACAGTCCCCAAGTGGGCATTTGAAGGCATAGACGACGTTGGTCTCTTTTAAAGCGTTCTGCTTTGTGTCTGGAGAGTTTTCCATGAGTAGGTTGGCCGTTTTTTTGGTTTTATAGTAAATCGTCAATTGTATCTTCTGATTTTTGTCTGTAGGGATAACGTTCCAATTAACAATATCTTTCCGGACCTTTTCCTCCGTTTTGTGCGCTGTCGAAAAGAAGATCCTGTAAAATATTCTAATAGGGGGTAAAGGTTGTGTGTTAGTTGACTCTTCAAAGGTTGTAAAGCGCTTCACTTTTCTTTTTATGATGTCTTCAACAAAACCATTCGAGAAGCCGTTGTTGACTAGGACCTATAACTATAACTATATGCACAACTATATTCTACCCACCTCAAGACTCCGCTCCAATATAGAAGCATCAAGAAATATGGACCAATAGGCTTTCTACAATCACTTCCATTCAATACCCATTGTTTCGTGTTTTGTCTTGTGTTGATGAATTTAATACCCTATTAATACCACCTCACCCCATCCACCTCACTCAATTGTAGATATAAACAAATCGAAGATGTGTAAGTTCTATTCAGTTGTGTATGAGTAAACTAAAGTCTTTGAAAATGTAATAAGTTTTACGAAACGCGCTCAAGTGTCGCATCAGACTAGAAATAAAAAATGAATTTTGGAGAATTGATTTTTGAATTACCACCAACAGTGAAAAGAAACGTACGCCAGATCGAGAAAATTCGTGTTAGAATTATTAATCTTACTTTTTCGGTCCTATTTAATAATATATATATATATATATATATATATATATATATATATATATATATATATATATATATATATATATATATATATATATAATAGTTTTGGTTTTGGAGTTTTTTCAAAAATGAGTTTTGGAGAACTCCTCTTTCAGCTAAGCCCTGATGCTAAGAAAATAGTTAGAGGGATAGAAGCCCTCAATCAGAAGATAGTAAATACAGAATATGCGGTCATATTCAATGAGACATATATTTAAATAATAGATATATGTGATTATATGACTAAATTATTCATCATGAATTTAACTATTAAATTATTTCTTCAGCAAGTGGACTGTACAAGGATAATTTTCAATAATTTTCGTTAAAAACTGGAAGGTTCACTGTTTGCAAGCTAACAACGAAACACGTCTTCTCTTACTCATTTCAAAAAGGGAAAACTCTTCTCCCGATCTCGTTTTTTGTCACGAGATACGTGATATAATTCATACATTTTTTAGGAAGGAGTGGATATGGATTTGTATTCTTTGAAATTATAATTAAATAGATTTAAGAAAGCGTAATTCAGCTCTCAGAGTGTATGCTTGAAGAATTAAAATAAAAACGTAAACCCTTGACACTCTGTATTTATTAAGAAGCAGAATAACGTTTTCTCCACAGAAAATTGACAAATTAATTATGATGGTTTCTCTTCGGATGAATTTTGAGTTGTCACAGGTTTTACAACAACAGAGAGATAATTTCCCTAGTGTAGATTTAATTGGATAAAATTTTAGTAAACTATGTGGGAAATTTTCCCACATATGGTGTCCAAAATTATTGGGTTAATTGGAGTCCCTGTAGCTGAGTCTAGAGTCCAGCAAAAGTTTAGCATTCTGATTATTTTTGTTAAAATTTCAAATTTGGCAAACAGTATTCAGAGGACGTCTAACGCCCAAGAAGGTATATATACCTCAAGTATTCTGCTAGTGTGACGTTCAAGCACAGGTGTTTCGAAATGTTCAAAGCAGCACATGGTTGCATGCTTAAAAATTCACCCCAGAGAAAAGGCATGCCATGCTCTGGTGCTGCAGCCCCAGGCACGGGTTGAACAGCTGCTACAGCAGGATGAGGAGGAGAGTGTTAGCCGTGTGTACATGAGTCACTCCACGGTAACCAGCTTCCTTTTAAGCGTGAAATCAACATGGGCAACCTCATCGTG
>NW_025562761.1:0-73766 GCF_020424385.1 Procambarus clarkii | reverse complement strand
TTTTTGGGCTGGGATAAACCTGTCTGCAGCCTCCTGATACTTCTGAGTGACATAATCCATCATATCCTGTACAGTCTTTGCTCTGAGTTTTGTTTCCCCATGGTATTCCCATTAGGAAGCTCTTCATCTCGTCATATTTTCCTCTTCGGTAATTTAGTCTTTTTCCTTCTAATCCCATCCTTGGATAGGTTATCCCTATTTCTAGCAGATACTCAAATATCAATACACTGTGGTCATCCATTCCTATGGGGGCTTCATATTTGACTTCCTTTATTTCTGAGTCATTTAAGGTGAATACCAGGTCGAGTCTAGCTGGTTCGTCATTTCCTCTCATTCTCGTGGGCCCCTTGACATGTTGGCTCAGAAAGTTCCTTGTACTCACTTCCAAAAGTTTAGATCTCCATGTGTCTTCACCTCCATGTGGGTCCCCATTCTCCCAGTCCATCTTTCCATGGTTGAAATCGCCCATGATTAAGAGTCTGGATCCATTCCTGCAGGCAACTGAAGCTGCTCTCTCTATTATGTTAATGGTAGCTATGTTGTTTCTGTCGAACTCTTGTCTGGGTCTTCTGTCATTTAATGGAGGGATGTAAATGACTGCCACTATTATCTTAGGTCCACCCATTGTCATAGTTCCTGTTATGTAGTCTCTGAATCCGTCGCAGCCTATAAAAGTCCTTTGGAAACACAGCATTTGTTATGACTCCTGACAATTTTGTTTCTGTGAGTTCTATTACATCTGGATTTTCTTCCTGCGCCCATTCTGCCAGTTCACTTGCTTTATTGGTAATCCCATCGATGTTTGAGTACATTACCTTGAAGCTCAAGATGTGTGTATACTGGTGGTGGCTGAGAGTGGTTATGGGGAGTATAAGTGTGTATATGTGTATACTGGTGGTGGCTGAGAGAGGTTATGGGGAGTATAAGTGTGCGTGTGGTATACTGTGGTGGCTGAGAGAGGTTATAGGAAGTATAAGTGTGCGTGTGGTATACTGTGGTGGCTGAGAGAGGATATGGGGAGTATAAGTGTGCGTGTGGTATACTGTGGTGGCTGAGAGAGGTTATAGGAAGCATAAGTGTGCGTGTGGTATACTGTGGTGGCTGAGAGAGGTTATAGGAAGTATAAGTGTGCGTGTGGTATACTGGTGGTGGCTGAGAGAGGATATGGGGAGTATAAGTGTGCGTGTGGTATACTGGTGGTGGCTGAGAGAGGATATGGGGAGTATAAGTGTGCGTGTGGTATACTGGTGGTGGCTGAGAGAGGATATGGGGAGTATAAGTGTGCGTGTGTGTATACTGGTGGTGGCTGAGAGAGGATATGGGGAGTATAAGTGTGCGTGTGGTATACTGGTGGTGGCTGAGAGAGGATATGGGGAGTATAAGTGTGCGTGTGGTATACTGGTGGTGGCTGAGAGAGGATATGGGGAGTATAAGTGTGCGTTGTACTCACCTAGTTGTGCTTGCGGGGGTTGAGCTCTGGCTCTTTGGTCCCGCCTCTCAACTGTCAATCAACTGGTGTACAGATTCCTGAGCCTACTGGGCTCTATCATATCTACATTTGAAACTGTGTATGGAGTCTGCCTCCACCACATCACTGCCTAATGCATTCCATTTGTTAACTACTCTGACACTGAAAAAATTCTTTGTAATGTCTCTGTGGCTCATTTGGGTACTAAGTTTCCACCTGTGTCCCCTTGTTCGTGTTCCACCCGTGCTAAAGAGTTTGTCTTTGTCCACCCTGTCAATTCCCCTGAGAATTTTGTAGGTGGTTATCATGTCTCCCCTTACTCTTCTGTTTTCCAGGGATGTGAGGTTCAGCTCCCTTAGCCTTTCCTCGTAGCTCATACCTCTCAGTTCCGGGACCAGTCTGGTGGCATACCTCTGAATCTTCTCTAACTTTGTCTTGTGTTTAACTAGGTATGGACTCCAGGCTGGAGCTGCATACTCCAGGATTGGTCTTACATAAGTGGTATACAGGGTCCTGAACGATTCCTTACACAAGTTTCTAAAGGCAGTTCTTATGTTGACCAGTCTAGCATATGCCGCTGATGATATCCTTTTGATGTGGGCCTCTGGGGACAGGTTCGGTGTGATATCAACCCCCAGATCTTTCTCTCTATTTGACTCTTGCAGGATTTCACCTCCCAGATGGTACCTTGTGTTCAGCCTTCTGCTCCCTTCGCCTAATTTCATTACTTTACACTTTCCTGAGTTGAACTTTAGCAGCCATTTTCTAGACCATTCCTCCAGTTTGTCCAGGTCGTCCTGTAGTCTCTGTCTATCTTCATCTGTTTTGATTCTTCTCATAATTTTTGCATCATCAGCAAACATTGAGAGGAATGAGTCTATACCCTCTGGAAGGTCGTTTACATATACTAGAAACGGGATGGGTCCGAGTACAGAGCCCTGTGGAACTCCGCTGGTGACATCTCGCCACTCTGATGCCTCCCCCCTCACCGTTACTCCCTGTTTCCTATTGCTTAGATACTCCCTTATCCACTGGAGCACCTTACCTTTTACTCCTGCCTGTTGCTCCAACTTTTGTAACAGCCTTTTGTGAGATACTGTGTCAAAGGCTTTCTGACAGTCCAAGAAAATGCAGTCTGCCCACCCTTCTCTTTCCTGCCTAATTTGTGTTGCTTGGTTATAGAATACTATTAGGCCTGTGAGGCACGATTTACCATCTCTGAACCCATGCTGGTGGTGTGTTACAAAGCTGTTTCCCTCCAGATGCTCTACGAGCCTTTCCCTCACAATCTTTTCCATCACCTTGCATGGTATACAAGTTAGGGAAACTGGCCTGTAGTTCAGTGCCTCTTGCCTGTAAACCTTTTTGTAAATTGGGACTTCATTAGCTGTCTTCCAGCTTTCCGGAAGATCTCCCGTTTCCAGTGACCTGTTATACACCATAGAGAGTGGCACACTTAGTGCTTCTGCACCTTCTTTAGAATCCATGGTGAGATTCTGTCAGGCCCAATAGCCTTTGACACTTTCAGCTCCAACAGATTCCTTTTGACCTCATCACAGGTGAGGTAAAATTCCTCCAAGGTTGTTCGGTTTGACTCCTCATTTAGTGCAGGGACCTCTCCTTGTTCTATTGTGAAGACCTCCTGGAATGTCTTGTTGAGTTCTTCACACACCTCTTTGTCGCTCTCTGTGTATCTGTTCTCCCCTTTTCTCAGTTTCATCACTTGTTCCTTCACTGCTGTTTTCCTCATGATGTGGCTGTGGAGCAGTTTTGGTTGGGTCTTGGCTTTACTCGCGATGTCATTTTCATGCTGTCTCTCTGCTTCTCTCCTCACTTTGATGTACTCATTTCTGGCCCTCTGATATTTCTCTCTGCTCTCTGGTGTTCTGTTGTTCCTGTAGTTTCGCCATGTTCTTTTACTCAATTGCTTCGCTGCCGCAAATTCCTGGTTGAACTACGGATTCTTCTGTTGCTTTTCATTTTTCACTTTTTGGGCTGGGATAAACCTGTCTGCAGCCTCCTGATACTTCTGAGTGACATAATCCATCATATCCTGTACAGTCTTTGCTCTGAGTTTTGTTTCCCCATGGTATTCCCATTAGGAAGCTCTTCATCTCGTCATATTTTCCTCTTCGGTAATTTAGTCTTTTTCCTTCTAATCCCATCCTTGGATAGGTTATCCCTATTTCTAGCAGATACTCAAATATCAATACACTGTGGTCATCCATTCCTATGGGGGCTTCATATTTGACTTCCTTTATTTCTGAGTCATTTAAGGTGAATACCAGGTCGAGTCTAGCTGGTTCGTCATTTCCTCTCATTCTCGTGGGCCCCTTGACATGTTGGCTCAGAAAGTTCCTTGTACTCACTTCCAAAAGTTTAGATCTCCATGTGTCTTCACCTCCATGTGGGTCCCCATTCTCCCAGTCCATCTTTCCATGGTTGAAATCGCCCATGATTAAGAGTCTGGATCCATTCCTGCAGGCAACTGAAGCTGCTCTCTCTATTATGTTAATGGTAGCTATGTTGTTTCTGTCGAACTCTTGTCTGGGTCTTCTGTCATTTAATGGAGGGATGTAAATGACTGCCACTATTATCTTAGGTCCACCCATTGTCATAGTTCCTGTTATGTAGTCTCTGAATCCGTCGCAGCCTATAAAAGTCCTTTGGAAACACAGCATTTGTTATGACTCCTGACAATTTTGTTTCTGTGAGTTCTATTACATCTGGATTTTCTTCCTGCGCCCATTCTGCCAGTTCACTTGCTTTATTGGTAATCCCATCGATGTTTGAGTACATTACCTTGAAGCTCAAGATGTGTGTATACTGGTGGTGGCTGAGAGTGGTTATGGGGAGTATAAGTGTGTATATGTGTATACTGGTGGTGGCTGAGAGAGGTTATGGGGAGTATAAGTGTGCGTGTGGTATACTGTGGTGGCTGAGAGAGGTTATAGGAAGTATAAGTGTGCGTGTGGTATACTGTGGTGGCTGAGAGAGGATATGGGGAGTATAAGTGTGCGTGTGGTATACTGTGGTGGCTGAGAGAGGTTATAGGAAGCATAAGTGTGCGTGTGGTATACTGTGGTGGCTGAGAGAGGTTATAGGAAGTATAAGTGTGCGTGTGGTATACTGGTGGTGGCTGAGAGAGGATATGGGGAGTATAAGTGTGCGTGTGGTATACTGGTGGTGGCTGAGAGAGGATATGGGGAGTATAAGTGTGCGTGTGGTATACTGGTGGTGGCTGAGAGAGGATATGGGGAGTATAAGTGTGCGTGTGGTATACTGGTGGTGGCTGAGAGAGGATATGGGGAGTATAAGTGTGCGTGTGGTATACTGGTGGTGGCTGAGAGAGGATATGGGGAGTATAAGTGTGCGTGTGGTTTACTGGTGGTGGCTGAGAGAGGATATGGGGAGTATAAGTGTGCGTGTGGTATACTGGTGGTGGCTGAGAGAGGATATGGGGAGTATAAGTGTGCGTGTGGTATACTGGTGGTGGCTGAGAGAGGATATGGGGAGTATAAGTGTGCGTGTGGTATACTGGTGGTGGCTGAGAGAGGATATGGGGAGTATAAGTGTGCGTGTGGTATACTGGTAGTGGCTGAGAGTGGTTATGGGGAGTATAAGTGTGTATGTGTGTATACTGGTGGTGGCTGAGAGTGGTTATGGGGAGTATAAGTGTGTATATTTGTATACTGGTGGTGGCTGAGAGTGGTCATGGGGAGTATAAGTGTGTATATGTGTATACTGGTGGTGGCTGAGAGTGGTTATGGGGAGTATAAGTGTGTATGTGTGTATACTGGTGGTGGCTGAGAGTGGTCATGGGGAGTATAAGTGTGCGTGTGGTATACTGTGGTGGCTGAGAGAGGTTATAGGAAGTATAAGTGTGTATGTGTGTATACTGGTGATAGCTGAGAGTGGTTATGGGGAGTATAAGTGTGTATATGTGTATACTGGTGGTGGCTGAGAGTAGTCATGGGGAGTATAAGTGTGTATGTGTGTATACTGGTGGTGGCTGAGAGTGGTCATGGGGAGTATAAGTGTGTATATGTGTATACTGTGGTGGCTGAGAGTGGTCATGGGGAGTATAAGTGTGTATGTGTGTATACTGGTGGTGGCTGAGAGTGGTTATGGGGAGTATAAGTGTGTATATGTGTATACTGGTGGTGACTGAGAGTGGTCATGGGGAGTATAAGTGTGTATATGTGTATACTGTGGTGGCTGAGAGTGGTCATGGGGAGTATAAGTGTGTATATGTGTGTATACTGGTGGTGGCTGAGAGTGGTTATGGGGAGTATAAGTGTGTATATGTGTATACTGGTGGTGGCTGAGAGTGGTCATGGGGAGTATAAGTGTGTATATGTGTATACTGGTGGTGGCTGAGAGTGGTCATGGGGAGTATAAGTGTGTATATGTGTATACTGGTGGTGGCTGAGAGAGGTTATAGGAAGTATAAGTGTGTATGTGTGTATACTGGTGGTGGCTGAGAGTGGTCATGGGGAGTATAAGTGTGTATGTGTGTATACTGTGGTGGCTGAGAGTGGTCATGGGGAGTATAAGTGTGTATGTGTGTATACTGTGGTGGCTGAGAGTGGTTATGGGGAGTATAAGTGTGTATGTGTGTATACTGGTGGTGGCTGAGAGTGGTCATGGGGAGTATAAGTGTGTATGTGTGTATACTGGTGGGGGCTGAGAGTGGTCATGGGGAGTATAAGTGTGTATGTGTGTATACTGGTGGTGGCTGAGAGTGGTCATGGGGAGTATAAGTGTGTATATGTGTATACTGGTGGTGGCTGAGAGTGGTTATGGGGAGTATAAGTGTGTATACTGGTGGTGGCTGAGAGTGGTCATGGGGAGTATAAGTGTGTATATGTGTATACTGGTGGTGGCTGAGAGTGGTCATGGGGAGTATAAGTGTGTATATGTGTATACTGGTGGTGGCTGAGAGAGGTTATGGGGAGTATAAGTGTGTATGTGTGTATACTGGTGGTGGCTGAGAGTGGTCATGGGGAGTATAAGTGTGTATGTGTGTATACTGGTGGTGGCTGAGAGTGGTCATGGGGAGTATAAGTGTGTATGTGTGTATACTGTGGTGGCTGAGAGTGGTTATGGGGAGTATAAGTGTGTATGTGTGTATACTGGTGGTGGCTGAGAGTGGTCATGGGGAGTATAAGTGTGTATGTGTGTATACTGTGGTGGCTGAGAGTGGTCATGGGGAGTATAAGTGTGTATGTGTGTATACTGGTGGTGGCTGAGAGTGGTCATGGGGAGTATAAGTGTGTATATGTGTATACTGGTGGTTGCTGAGAGTGGTTATGGGGAGTATAAGTGTGTATGTGTGTATACTGGTGGTGGCTGAGAGTGGTCATGGGGAGTATAAGTGTGTATATGTGTATACTGGTGGTGGCTGAGAGAGGTTATAGGAAGTATAAGTGTGTATGTGTGTATACTGGTGGTGGCTGAGAGAGGTTATAGGAAGTATAAGTGTGTATGTGTGTATACTGGTGGTGGCTGAGAGTGGTCATGGGGAGTATAAGTGTGTATGTGTGTATACTGGTGGTGGCTGAGAGTGGTCATGGGGAGTATAAGTGTGTATGTGTGTATAATGTGGTGGCTGAGAGTGGTTATGGGGAGTATAAGTGTGTATATGTGTATACTGATGGTGGCTGAGAGTGGTCATGGGGAGTATAAGTGTGTATGTGTGTATACTGGTGGTGGCTGAGAGTGGTCATGGGGAGTATAAGTGTGTATATGTGTATACTGGTGGTGGCTGAGAGTGGTCATGGGGAGTATAAGTGTGTATGTGTGTATACTGGTGGTGGCTGAGAGTGGTCATGGGGAGTATAAGTGTGTATGTGTGTATACTGGTGGTGGCTGAGAGTGGTCATGGGGAGTATAAGTGTGTATGTGTGTATACTGGTGGTGGCTGAGAGTGGTCATGGGGAGTATAAGTGTGTATGTGTGTATACTGGTGGTGGCTGAGAGTGGTCATGGGGGAGTATAAGTGTGTATGTGTGTATACTGGTGGTGGCTGAGAGTGGTCATGGGGGAGTCATAACCCAATCATAACATAAGTCACAGCTCAATTCCAACTTAACTTGTAGGCAATTGTTAAATAATTGTTTGTATCTCTACGTGAGTGTATAGCCGCTAGCATACCAGCAGGCGTGATACAGGAGGCAATTGTCATCCACTACGAGCAGACGTAGGCGGCAGCCGCCATACTGTCATCCACTACGGGCAGACGTAGGCGGCAGCATCCACACTGTCATCCACTACGAGCAGACGTAGGCGGCAGCATCCACACTGTCATCCACTACGAGCAGACGTAGGCGGCAGCCTCCACACTGTCATCCACTACGGGCAGACGTAGGCGGCAGCATCCACACTGTCATCCACTACGAGCAGACGTAGGCGGCAGCCTCCACACTGTCATCCACTACGAGCAAACGTAGGCGCCAGCCACCACACTGTCATCCACTACGAGCAGACGTAGGCGGCAGCATCCACACTGTCATCCACTACGAGCAAACGTAGGCGGCAGCCACCACACTGTCATCCACTACGAGCAGACGTAGGCGGCAGCCTCCACACTGTCATCCACTACGAGCAGACGTAGGCGGCAGCACCCACACTGTCATCCACTACGAGCAGACGTAGGCGGCAGCATCCACACTGTCATCCACTACGAGCAGACGTAGGCGGCAGCCACCACACTGTCATCCACTACGAGCAGACGTAGGCGGCAGCCACCACACTGGATCTGGCACGTGACAAGAAATACGGTCTTGGACTGCAACGAGCAGACGTAGGCGGCAGCATCCACACTGTCATCCACTACGAGCAGACGTAGGCGGCAGCCACCACACTGTCATCCACTACGAGCAGACGTAGGCGGCAGCCACCACACTGGATCTGGCACGTGACAAGAAATACGGTCTTGGACTGCAACACCCCAGCCCACCACCCAATAGGGCCCCCTTAACCCCCAGCACAAACCCTTCCTTGTCCCTGGACAATGCCCATCATATCACCCAAATCCTCCCTCTCCCCTTACCCCGAGTATTCCCTGCTTTCCCAGCCCCTGGTCATCTTCCTGCCCCAGACAGGCTGAGGCAAGACCTAAGCCCTCCATCCCCCACTACACCTCCCCCTGAATCCCTAGCAACTACCTCACCGGAGGATGAGCTTACCCAAGCAGCAATGACCATAGAACAACTTCCTACACTTGTGGGGAGTGAGGGTGAAATTGGATATAAGAAAGTGAGCTTCAAGGTAATGTACTCAAACATTGATGGGATTACCAATAAAGCAAGTGAACTGGCAGAAAGGGTACAAGAAGAAAACCCTGATGTAATAGGACTAATGGAAACAAAATTGTCAGGAGTCATAACAGATGCTGTGTTTCCAAAGGACTACTATATAGTAAGGAAAGAGAGGGAAGGGAGAGGAGGAGGAGGAGTGGCCCTGGTGATAAGGAAGGACTGTAATTTTGATGAGATGGAAATTCCGGGTTGTGACGGGTTCAGAGATTACATAATAGGAACTTTAACAATGGGTGGACCTAAGATAATAGTGGCAGTCATTTACAACCCTCCACTAAATGACAAGACCTAGACAGGAGTTTGATAGGAACAACATGGCAACCAATAATATAATAGAGAGAGCAGCTTCAGTTGCCTGCAGGAATGGCTCAAGACTCTTAATCATGGGCGATTTCAACCATGGAAAGATAGACTGGGAGAATTGGGACCCACATGGAGGTGCAGATACATGGAGAGCTAAACTCTTGGAAGTGGCAACAAGGAACTTTCTGAACCAGCATGTCAAGGAACCCACAAGAGTGAGAGGCAATGATGAACCAGCTTGACTCGACTTGATATTCACCCTGAATGAGTCATAAATAAGGGAAGTCAAAATTGAAGCCCCCATAGGAATGAGTAACCACAGTGTACTGACTTTTGTGTACTTAATGGGGGTAGGGATAACCTATCCAAGGATGGGATCGGAGGAGAAAAGACTAAATTACCGAAGAGGAAAGTATGATGAGATGAGGAACTTCCTCAGGGGAATACCATGGGAAACAGAACTTAGAGACAAGAATGTGCAGGACATGATAGATTTTGTCACCCAAAAGTGCCCGGAAGCTGCAGACAGGTTTATCCCCGTCCAAAAGGAAAAACACGAAAAACAACAGAAAAACCCATGGTTCAACCAGGAATGTAAGGTAGCGAACCAACTGAGTAAAAGAACATGGAGAAACTACAGAAATAACAGAACACCAGAGAGCAGGGAGAGATACCAGAGGGCCAGAAATGAGTACATCAGAGTGAGGAGAGCACCAGAGAGACAGTATGAAAATGACATAGCAAATAAAGCCAAGACCCAACCAAAGCTGCTCCACAGCCACATCAGGAGGAAAACAGCGGTGAAGGAACAAGTGATGAAATTGAAAAAAAGGGAGAACAGATACACAGATAATGACAAAGAGGTGTGTGAATAACTCAACAAGAGATTCCAGGAGGTCTTCACAATAGAACAAAGAGATGCCTCTGCACTAAATGAGGAGGAAGCTAACCAAGCAACCTTGGAGGAATTTGACCTCACCAGTGATGAGGTCAAAAGGTGTCTGCTGGAGCTGGATTTGACAAAGGCTGTTGGGCCTGACAGAATCTCACCATAGATTCTAAAGGAAGGTGCAGAAGCACTAAGTGTGCCACTCTCTATGGTGTATAACAGGTCACTGGAAACAGGAGACTTACCAGAAAGTTGGAAGACAACTAACATAGTCCCAATATACAAAAAGGGTGACACGCAAGAGGCACTGAACTACAGGCCAGTTTCCTTAACTTGTATACCATGCAAGGTGATTGAGAAAATCGTGAGAAAAAGGCTCGTAGAGGATCTGAAGGGAAATAACTTTGTAATGCACCACCAGCATGGGTTCAGAGATGGTTAATCATGCTTCACAGGTTTAATAGAATTCTAAGACCAGATAACAAAATTTAGGCAGGAAAGAGAAGGGTGGGCCGACTGCATTTTCCTGGACTGCCAGAAAGCCTTTGACACAGTACCCCATAAAAGGCTGTTAAAAAAGTTGGAGCAACAGGCAGGGGTAAAAGGGAAGGTGCTTTTAAGGGAAGGTAAAAGGGGAAGGATATCATCAGTGGCATATGCTAGACTGGCCAACATAAGAACTGCCTTTAGAAACTTGTGCAAGGAATCGTTCAGGACCCTGTATACCACTTATGTCAGACCAATCTTGGAATATGCAGCTCCAGCCTGGAGTCCATACCTAGTTAAACACAAGACAAAGTTAGAGAAGATTCAGCGGTATGCCACCAGGCTTGTTCCGGAACTGAGAGGTATGAGCTACGAGGAAAGGCTAGAGGAGCTGAACCTCACATCCGTGGAAAACAGAAGAATAAGGGGAGACATGATAACCACCTACAAAATTCTCATGGAAATTGACAGGGTGGACAAAGACAAACTCTTCAGCACGGGTGGGACACGAAGAAGGGGACACAGGTGGAAACTTAGTACCCAGATGAGCCACAGAGACGTTAGAAAGAATTTTTTCAGTGTCAGAGTAGTTAATAAAAGGAATGCACTAGGAAGTGATGTGGTGGAGGCTGACTCCATACACAGTTTCAAATGTAGATATGATAGAGCCCAATAGGCTCAGGAATCTGTATACCAGTTGATTGACAGTTCAGAGGCGGGACCAAACAGCCAAAGCTCAACCCCCGCAAGCACAATTAGGTGAGTACATTTAGGTGAGTACGTCCACAGTCCTAGCAGGCTAAGCCTTCTCGTTCATATAATATAACTATTATTAATGCTATTTAAATTATATATATATATATATATATATATATATATATATATATATATATATATATATATATATATATATATATATATATATATATATATATATATATACACATATATATATATATATATATATATATATATATATATATATACATATATATATATATATATATATATATATATATATATATATATATATATATATATGTATATATATATATAATATGCGAACTGAACTATATGCAACTGAAAACTCACACCCCAGAGTGACTCGAACCCATACTGCCAGGAGCAACGCAACCGGTTAATATGCCCAGTATGCCCAGTTAAAATGCTATGCCCAAGATTACCATCCGAGTGCCGGCAGGGAAGTGGTTCAAATAGCTTCGGCTATCACTTCCTTTTGTCCGGTCGTGATGGTCTAGCGGATTAAGGCGTCCTGTACATACCAGTTGCGTTGCTCCTGGCAGTATGGGTTCGAGTCACTTCTGGGGTGTGAGTTTTCAGTTATATATATATAAAGAGAGTTTACTTCATGCAGTTGTGTTTGCTAATATAAGCTGGACTCTAGGGTGGAGCAGATTCTAGGTTGAGTTCATTAGGCAGTGTTGCCGATGTTTAATGGCTTGTCCATTGTACTGTATTTATTCGTGCAGGGAACATGATCAAACAGTTAGGTCGGTCACTTGAACGAAGACCACAATAAGTAGATTCAGAACTTTGAATTAAGTTTACATAAAGGTATTTGCCATAACTAGTGGATTGGTTAAACATAATCAAAATAACATTAATAACTAACAACAGTTGTGTTGGAGCATACAGCAACCCTGTGATTATACACTCTACTTGTGAACAGAACAATCATTATTATTTCATACAAGATCTCACTCCCTGAAGTCATTGGTACGTCTGCCCCTCCCACACATGCCTAAAGACCTTCCATAGCTATATATTCAGCAACTACAGCTGTATAAACAGCTACAATAATTGTATAAAAAGCTACCCTAGTTGTGGAAACACCAATCCTGTCGGACAAAACGACATGACTTACTAACACTTAATACAATATGCAGTTAATATTGCTGCTGATTTTGTACTAACAAATTCATTCAAAGAAAACAAGATTCCAGTGGAAATTTCTCAGGAAGAAAACGGGATATCATTACCATTAAATTTTCCAGCTGATAATATGGGGAATTCTTCTTAAAACATCAGTCCCTGGACTGTAAACATCACAAAAACATTTCCCTGGAGCGAACTTAATTATCAGTAATAAACAAATTAAATATAAACCCTCTTTCCACTTCTTGATTAAACCACATCTGGTGATGAGTGTTGACGCGGGAGGGAGAGAGGAGAGTAGCCATTTTGAGGCGGGAATGTTAAAATGTGTCGTGTTGACCTCTCGAGTACACGAGGAACAGCAAGTTATTGTCGAAGACTTGATCACCACACCAGTTGACACCATCGTTACCAAGGAAAACATTTTATCCATACAGTATAATAAAGGATTTATAGCGCTCTAGTCATTGTGTAATTTACTGTTATAATTAGGCCGCCTGAGAAGATCCAATCCAAGGGTGAGCCATAATTTCGCCTTATAGTTCAGAAAATTATTATATATCTGGTAGTGAATTGTCTACCAATCGATAATTTTGATTGATAGACTATATAATTAATAACCCCTCCCCCCTCCACCCCTCCAGCTTGTGTAGGAAACTACATGTGGGAAATTAAATCATATAGTCAATTATGGAAATAAATTAATTAACGTAAGAAGTAACTTAAAATGAATAAATTATAAATATTAAATAAATTAATAAATTAAATGTAAATAAATAAGTAAATCCCATAAGTCAGTTTTCCCTACATACTCTAGTTGTATAAACAGATACTCTAGTTGTATAAACACATACTCTAGTTGTATAAACACATACTCTAGTTGTATAAACAGATACTCTAGTTGTATAAACACATACTCTAGTTGTATAAACACATACCCTAGTTGTATAAACACATACCCTAGTTGTATAAACACATACCCTAGTTGTATAAACACATACTCTAGTTGTATAAACACATACCCTAGTTGTATAAACACATACTCTAGTTGTATAAACACATACTCTAGTTGTATAAACACATACTCTAGTTGTATAAACACATACTCTAGTTGTATAAACACATACTCTAGTTGTATAAACACATACCCTAGTTGTATAAACACATACCCTAGTTGTATAAACACATACCCTAGTTGTATAAACACATACTCTAGTTGTATAAACACATACCCTAGTTGTATAAACACATACTCTAGTTGTATAAACACATACTCTAGTTGTATAAACACATACTCTAGTTGTATAAACACATACTCTAGTTGTATAAACACATACCCTAGTTGTATAAACAGATACTCTAGTTGTATAAACACATACCCTAGTTGTATAAACACATACTTTAGTTGTATAAACACATACTCTAGTTGTATAAACACATACTCTAGTTGTATAAACACATACCCTAGTTGAATAAACAGATACTCTAGTTGTATAAACACATACCCTAGTTGTATAAACACATACTCTAGTTGTATAAACACATTACCCTAGTTGTATAAACACATACCCTAGTTGTATAAACACATTACCCTAGTTGTATAAACACATACCCTAGTTGTATAAACACATACCCTAGTTGTATAAACACATACTCTAGTTGTATAAACACATACCCTAGTTGTATAAACACATACTCTAGTTGTATAAACACCTATCCTAGTTGTATAAACATATGCTCTAGTTGTATAAACACATACCCTAGTTGTATAAACACATATCCTAGTTGTATAAACACCTATCCTAGTTGTATAAACACATATCCTAGTTGTATAAACACCTATCCTAGTTGTATAAACACCTATCCTAGTTGTATAAACACATATCCTAGTTGTATAAACACATATCCTAGTTGTATAAACACCTATCCTAGTTGTATAAACACATATCCTAGTTGTATAAACACCTATCCTAGTTGTATAAACACCTATCCTAGTTGTATAAACACATATCCTAGTTGTATAAACACATATCCTAGTTGTATAAACACCTATCCTAGTTGTATAAACACATATCCTAGTTGTATAAACACCTATCCTAGTTGTATAAACACCTGCCAGATTTCATTAAACATCTACCAAACGTGTATAAACAGCTACCATAGATATAGGAGCACCTACCGTAGAATAACTCCACCCGAGGCAGCAGTTGGCGCCACAGCCTTATCCTCCCCACCACCTCATCTACATCTAAGACGTAGAAGGCTTCCTCTCGACCCTGCCACAGGACAATGTTGGGTTAGCACGATATAATATTGTTGTACTTGTGACACACACACACACACACACACACACACACACACACACACACACACACACACACACACACACACACACACTGGAGAAGATCGTGAGGAAAAGGCTCGTAGAGCATCTGGAGGGAAATAACTTTGTAACGCACCACCAACATGGGTTCAGAGATGGTAAATCGTGCCTCACAGGGTTAATAGAATTTTATGACCAGGCAACGAAAATTAGGCAGGAAAGAGAAGGGTGGGCCGACTGCATTTTCCTGGATTGCCAAAAAGCCTTCGACACAGTACCCCATAAAAGGCTGTTAAAAAAGTTGGAGCAACAGGCAGGAGTAAAAGGGAAGGTGCTCCAGTGGATAAGGGAGTACTTAAGCAACAGGAAACAGCGAGTAACGGTGAGGGGGAAGACATCAGAGTGGCGAGATGTCACCAGCGGAGTCCCACAGGGCTCAGTACTTGGACCCATCCTGTTTCTAATATATGTGAACGATCTTCCAGAGGGTATAGACTCATTCCTCTCGATGTTTGCTGATGATGCAAAAATTATGAGAAGAATCAAGACGGATGAAGATAGACAGAGACTACAGGATGACCTGGATAAACTGGAGGAATGGTCTAGAAAATGGCTGCTAAAGTTCAACTCTGGAAAGTGTAAGGTGATGAAATTAGGCGAAGGGAGCAGGAGGCTGAACACAAGGTATCATCTGGGAGGGGAAATCCTGCAAGAATCAAATAGAGAGAAGGATCTGGGGGTGATATCACACCGAACCTGTCCCCAGAGGCCCACATCAAAAGAATATCATCAGCGGCATATGCTAGACTGGCCAACATAAGAACTGCCTTCAGAAACTTGTGTAAGGAATCTTTCAGAACCCTGTATACCACTTATGTAAGACCAATCCTGGAGTATGCAGCTCCAGCCTGGAGTCCATACCTAGTTAAACACAAGACAAAGTTAGAGAAGATTCAGCGGTATGCCACCAGGCTCGTCCCGGAACTGAGAGGATTGAGCTACGAGGAAAGGCTAAAGGAGCTGAACCTCACATCCCTGGAAAACAGAAGAGTAAGGGGAGACATGATAACCACCTACAAAATTCTCAGGGGAATTGACAGGGTGGACAAAGACAAACTCTTCAGCACGGGTGGGACACGAACAAGGGGACACAGGTGGAAACTTAGTACCCAGATGAGCCACAGAGACGTTAGAAAGAATTTTTTCAGTGTCAGAGTAGTTAATAAATGGAATGCACTAGGCAGTGATGTGGTGGAGGCTGACTCCATACACAGTTTCAAATGTAGGTATGATAGAGCCCAGTAGGCTCAGGAATCTGTACACCAGTTGATTGACAGTTGAGAGGCGGGACCAAAGAGCCAAAGCTCAACCCCCGCAAGCACAATTAGGTGAGTACAATTAGGTGAGTACACACACACACACACACACATACACACACACACACACACTCTCACACACACACACACACACACACACACACACACACACACACACACACACACACACACACACACACACACACACACACACACACACACACACACACACACACACACACACACACACACTCACACACACACACACACACTCACACACACACACACACATACCCTAGTTGTATAAACACATACCCTAGTTGTATAAACACATACCATAGTTGTATAAACACATACCCTAGTTGTATAAACACAAACTCTAGTTGTATAAACACAAACTCTAGTTGTATAAACACATACTCTAGTTGTATAAACACATACTCTAGTTGTATAAACACATACCCTAGTTGTATAAACACATACCCTAGTTGTATAAACACATACTCTAGTTGTATAAACACATACTCTAGTTGTATAAACACAAACTCTAGTTGTATAAACACATACTCTAGTTGTATAAACACATACCCTAGTTGTATAAACAGATACTCTAGTTGTATAAACACATACTCTAGTTGTATAAACACATACTCTAGTTGTATAAACACATACCCTAGTTGTATAAACACATACCCTAGTTGTATAAACACATACTCTAGTTGTATAAACACATACTCTAGTTGTATAAACACAAACTCTAGTTGTATAAACACATACTCTAGTTGTATAAACACATACTCTAGTTGTATAAACACAAACTCTAGTTGTATAAACACATACTCTAGTTGTATAAACACAAACTCTAGTTGTATAAACACATACTCTAGTTGTATAAACACATACCCTAGTTGTATAAACACATACCCTAGTTGTATAAACACATACCCTAGTTGTATAAACACATACTCTAGTTGTATAAACACATACTCTAGTTGTATAAACACAAACCCTAGTTGTATAAACAGATACTCTAGTTGTATAAACACATACCCTAGTTGTATAAACACATACCCTAGTTGTATAAACACATACTCTAGTTGTATAAACACATACTCTAGTTGTATAAACACAAACCCTAGTTGTATAAACAGATACTCTAGTTGTATAAACACATACCCTAGTTGTATAAACACATACCCTAGTTGTATAAACACATACCCTAGTTGTATAAACAGATACTCTAGTTGTATAAACACATACCCTAGTTGTATAAACACATACTCTAGTTGTATAAACACATACCCTAGTTGTATAAACACATACCCTAGTTGTATAAACACATACTCTAGTTGTATAAACACATACCCTAGTTGTATAAACACATACCCTAGTTGTATAAACACATACTCTAGTTGTATAAACACATACCCTAGTTGTATAAACACATACCCTACTTGTATAAACACATACCCTAGTTGTATAAACACATACTCTAGTTGTATAAACACATACTCTAGTTGTATAAACACATACCCTAGTTGTATAAACACATACCCTGGTTGTATAAACACATACCCTAGTTGTATAAACACATACTCTAGTTGTATTAACACATACTCTAGTTGTATAAACACATACCCTAGTTGTATAAACACATACTCTAGTTGTATAAACACATACCCTAGTTGTATAAACACATACCCTAGTTGTATAAACACATACGCTAGTTGTATAAACACATACTAGTTGTATAAACACATACCCTAGTTGTATAAACACATACCCTAGTTGTATAAACACATACCCTAGTTGTATAAACACATTGTACCCTAGTTGTATAAACACATACTCTAGTTGTATAAACATACAGTTGTATAAACACATACTAGTTGTATAAACACATACCCTAGTTGTATAAACACATACTCTAGTTGTATAAACACATACTCTAGTTGTATAAACACATACCCTAGTTGTATAAACACATACTCTAGTTGTATAAACACATACCCTAGTTGTATAAACACATACCCTAGTTGTATAAACACATACCCTAGTTGTATAAACACATACCCTAGTTGTATAAACACATACCCTAGTTGTATAAACACATACTCTAGTTGTATAAACACATACTCTAGTTGTATAAACACATACCCTAGTTGTATAAACACATACTCTAGTTGTATAAACACATACACATACTAGTTGTATAAACACATACTCTAGTTGTATAAACACATACCCTAGTTGTATAAACAGATACTCTAGTTGTATAAACACATACTCTAGTTGTATAAACACATACTCTAGTTGTATAAACACATACCCTAGTTGTATAAACACATACTCTAGTTGTATAAACACATACTCTAGTTGTATAAACACATACTCTAGTTGTATAAACACATACTCTAGTTGTATAAACACATACTCTAGTTGTATAAACACATACCCTAGTTGTATAAACACATACTCTAGTTGTATAAACACATACTCTAGTTGTATAAACACATACTCTAGTTGTATAAACACATACTCTAGTTGTATAAACACATACTCTAGTTGTATAAACACATACCCTAGTTGTATAAACACATACCCTAGTTGTATAAACACATACCCTAGTTGTATAAACACATACCCTAGTTGTATAAACACATACCCTAGTTGTATAAACACATTACCCTAGTTGTATAAACACATACCCTAGTTGTATAAACACATACCCTAGTTGTATAAACACATACTCTAGTTGTATAAACACATACCCTAGTTGTATAAACACATACCCTAGTTGTATAAACACATACCCTAGTTGTATAAACACATACCCTAGTTGTATAAACACATACCCTAGTTGTATAAACACATACTCTAGTTGTATAAACACATACCCTAGTTGTATAAACACATACCCTAGTTGTATAAACACATACCCTAGTTGTATAAACACATACCCTAGTTGTATAAACACATACTCTAGTTGTATAAACACATACCCTAGTTGTATAAACACATACCCTAGTTGTATAAACACATACTCTAGTTGTATAAACACATACTCTAGTTGTATAAACACATACCCTAGTTGTATAAACACATACCCTAGTTGTATAAACACATACCCTAGTTGTATAAACACATACCCTAGTTGTATAAACACATACCCTAGTTGTATAAACACATACTCTAGTTGTATAAACACATACCCTAGTTGTATAAACACATACCCTAGTTGTATAAACACATACTCTAGTTGTATAAACACATACTCTAGTTGTATAAACACATACCCTAGTTGTATAAACACATACTCTAGTTGTATAAACACATACCCTAGTTGTATAAACACATACCCTAGTTGTATAAACACATACCCTAGTTGTATAAACACATACTCTAGTTGTATAAACACATACTCTAGTTGTATAAACACATACTAGTTGTATAAACACATACCCTAGTTGTATAAACACATACCCTAGTTGTATAAACACATACTCTAGTTGTATAAACACATTACCCTAGTTGTATAAACACATACTCTAGTTGTATAAGTTGTATAAACACATACTCTAGTTGTATAAACACATACTCTAGTTGTATAAACACATACTCTAGTTGTATAAACACATACTAGTTGTATAAACACATACCCTAGTTGTATAAACACATTACCCTAGTTGTATAAACACATACCCTAGTTGTATAAACACATACTAGTTGTATAAACACATACCCTAGTTGTATAAACACATACCCTAGTTGTATAAACACATACTCTAGTTGTATAAACACATTACCCTAGTTGTATAAACACATACCCTAGTTGTATAAACACATACTCTAGTTGTATAAACACATACCCTAGTTGTATAAACACATTGTATAAACGCATACTCTACACATGCTAGTTGTATAAACACATACCCTAGTTGTATAAACGCATACTCTAGTTGTATAACGCATACTCTAGTTGTATAAACACATGCTCTAGTTGTATAGTTGTATAAACCAAACACATATCCTAGTTGTATAAACACCTATCCTAGTTGTATAAACACATACCCAGTTGTATACACACCTGCCACACAAACACACACACACACACACACTACCACACACACACACACCTACACACAACACCACCCACACACACACCACACACACACACACCACCACATCTACACACACACACGTACACACACACACACGACACACACACACAATGTTGGGTTAGCACACATAATACACACACTTGTGACACACACACACACACACACACACACACACACACACACACACACACACATACATACACACACACACACAAGGAACTACCTAACAGGAAGGAGCCAAAGAGTTACGGTAAGGGGCGAGAAGTCAGACTGGCGAACAGTAACAAGTGGAGTACCACAAGGATCGGTGCTGGAACCAATTCTATTTCTTGTATATGTTAACGACATGTTTACAGGCGTAGAGTCCTACATGTCGATGTTTGCAGATGACGCAAAGTTGATGAGAAGAGTTGTGACAGATGAGGATTGCAGGATCCTCCAAGAGGACCTGAACAGGTTGCAGAGATGGTCAGAGAAATGGCTACTGGAATTCAACACGAGCAAATGTAAAGTTATGGAAATGGGACTAGGAGATAGGAGACCAAAGGGACAGTACACAATGAAGGGGAACAGCCTACCTGTAACGACGCGTGAAAGAGACCTGGGGGTGGACGTAACACCTAATCTATCTCCTGAGGCACATATAAATAGGATAACGACAGCAGCGTACTCTACACTGGCAAAAGTTAGAACATCATTCAGAAACCTAAGTAAGGAGGCATTTAGGGCGCTTTACACTGCCTACGTAAGGCCAATCTTAGAGTATGCCGCCTCATCATGAAGTCCCCATCTGAAGAAGCATATAATGAAACTGGAAAAGGTTCAGAGGTTTGCAACGAGACTCGTCCCAGAGCTACGAGGGATGGGGTATGAGGAGCGCCTGAGGGAACTGTGCCTTACGACACTAGAAAGAAGAAGGGAGAGGGGGGACATGATAGGAACGTATAAGATACTCAGAGGGATTGACAGAGTGGACATAGACGAAATGTTCACACGGAATAGTAACAGAACGAGGGGACATGGATGGAAGCTTGAAACTCAGATGAGTCACAGAGATGTTAGGAAGTTTTCTTTTAGCGTGAGAGTAGTGGGAAAATGGAATGCACTTCAGGAACAGGTTGTGGAAGCAAATACTATTCATAATTTTAAAACCAGGTATGATAGGGAAATGGGACAGGAGTCATTGCTGTAAGCAACCAATGCTCGAAAGGCGGGATCCAAGAGTCAATGCTCGATCCTGCAATCACAACTAGGTGAGTACAACTAGGTGAGTACACACACACACACACACACACACACACACACACACACACACACACACACACACACACACACACACACACACACACACACACACACACACACACACACACACACACACACACACACACACACACACACACACACACACACACACACACACACACACACACACACACACACACACACACACACACAGAAGCTCAGAAGCAATGGACACAGTGAGGGAGGTAGCGATGCAAGCAGCTACGTCACAGGAAGCAGCAAGGTGCACCACTCAACTGCTGGAGAGGAAAAGATCAGTGGTAGTTGTAGGCATCAAAGAACAGGAAAGATCCAACAGGCAAGAATGGAATGGCAAAGATAGAGAGGCAGTACATGGGCTACTGAAGGGGTTACAGATGGAAGGGGCTGTACATAACATTGAGAAGGTTTTCAGGTTGGGCTGGTACAACAAGGACAGAAACCGACTTGTAAAGGTGGTGTTTACAAACTAAACCACGAAGGAGGACATTCTCGAAAGGAAGAGTCGTCTGCAGCATATGGCGGGATACAAAAAATATTCCTGCAGAGGGACAGGACGAAGGAGGAGAGAGCCAGGGCAGCAGAGGTAAGGAGGAAGCGCAAGGAGAGAGGAGCAAACCAGGAAATCACAGCCCTCAACACAACAGTCCCAGAGACAAGAGGAGAACCCAAAACCAGCATCCCAGCAACACCAGAGGGGGGGGGGGGCACACCACCACCCCCCCCCCTGCATAGAAACCCTCCCTTCCCCTCACCCTACCTGCCCCCACCCAACCCTCCCTCCCCCCCCACCCCATTCTGACCCTGACACCCCTTCCCCATTCCCATCATGTCCCCCCTCCCACCTTTTTCCCCCTGTCCCCCCTCCCCCTTCATCCCATACCCTCCCTATCCCTCCTCTCCCCTCACCCCGTATCCTCCATGTCCCCCCTACCTCCTTAACCCACACCCTACCTGTCCCCCCTTCCCTTAAACCCCCCCCCCCCACCCCAAAATCCTCTGAGACCCTGCAAACCACCTCACAGATCCTCTCACCCACGGAACAGCTTCCCACACCAGCAGAATGCTTGCCAAGAAAGGGACATGAAAATGAACAGAAGAAAGTGAGCTTCAAGGCGATGTACACTAACATAGATGGGATTTCAAATAAAACAAGTGAACTTGGAGAATGGGCACTAGAAGAAAACCCAGACATAATAGCACTCACAGAAACAAAGTTAACGAAAATCATAACAAACGCAGTGTTTCCACAGGGCTACTATGTGGTGAGGAAAGAGAGAGAAGGGAGAGGAGGAGGTGGTGTAGCTCTGCTACTAAGAGAAGGTTGGAGTTTCGAAGAGATGGTAATTCAGAACTGTGAAGGTTTCAGTGACTACATTTCAGGCACCATAGCAACTGGAGGACAGAAAATTATAATAGTAGTCATATATAACCCCCCACTGAATGACAGAAGACCCAGACAGGAATATGATAGAAACAACTTGGCCACCATCAATATAATAGAGAGAGCAGCTTCTGTGGCTAGCAGGAACGGATCCAGACTTCTAATCATGGGAGACTTCAACCATGGGAAGATAGATTGGGGGAACAGAGACCCACATGGAGGCCCAGACACATGGAGAGCTAAGCTGCTGGATGTGGCAACAAGAAACTTTCTAAGTCAACACGTCAAGGGACCGACAAGAATGAGAGGAGGGGATGAACCAGCCTTGCTTGATCTGATATTTACCCTAAATGAGTCGGATATAAGGGAAGTTAAGTTGGAAGCCCCCTTGGGAATGAGTGATCATAGTGTATTGAGCTTTGAGTACCTGGTTGAGCTGGGAATTATCACCCCCAAAAAAGAACTGGGAACCAAAGGGCTGGCGTACCGAAAGGGAAACTATGAGGAAATGAATAAATTCCTATGGGATATACATTGGGACGCAGAACTCGGAACCAAGTCCGTACAAGACATGATGGACTATGTCACCCAAAAATGTCAAGAGGCTGTAAGCAGGTTTGTCCCAGCCCGACAGGAAAAAACAGAGAAACAAAGGAAGAATCCGTGGTTTAATAAGGAATGTATGAAAGCAAAGGAACTGAACAAAAGGGCATGGAGGATCTTCCGTAATAACAGAACACCAGGAAGTAGAGAGAGATACCAGAGAACCAGTAACGAGTATGTCAGTGTAAGAAGAGCAGCTGAGAAAAGGTTTGAAAATGATATAGCTAATAAAGCCAAGACCGAACCAAAGCTACTACACAGTCACATCAGGAGGAAAACAACTGTGAAGAAACAGGTGATGAAATTGAGAATGGGCGAGGACAGGTACACAGAGAATGGCAAAGAGGTGTGTAAAGAACTCAACAAAAGGTTCCAGGAGGTCGTTACAATAGAACAGGGAGAAGTCACGGCGCTAGGAGAGGTGGCAGCAAACCAGGTGACCTTGGATAGGTTCGAAATTACAAGAGATGAGGTCAAGAAGCACCTATTGGAGCTGGATGTGAGAAAAGCTCTTGGGCTGGACGGAATCTCACCATGGATATTGAAAGAGTATGCAGGAGCACTTTGCATGCCACTCTCCATAGTGTATAGTAGGTCACTGGAAACGGGAGACCTACCAGAAATATGAAAGACTGCTAATGTTGTACCAATATACAAAAATGGTGACAGACAAGGGGCACTGAACTACAGGCCAGTATCCTTAACTTGTATACCATGTAAGGTGATGGAGAAGATTGTGAGAAAAAACCTAGTAACACATCTGGAGAGAAGAGACTTCGTGACAACCCATCAACATGGGTTCAGGGAGGGTAAATCTTGCCTTACAGGCTTGATAGAATTCTACGATCAGGTGACAAAGATTAAGCAAGAAAGAGAAGGATGGGCGGACTGCATTTTTTTGGACTGTCGGAAAGCCTTTGACACAGTACCCCATAAAAGGTTGATGCATAAGCTGGAGAAACAGGCAGGAGTAACTGGTAGGGCGCTCCAGTGGATAAGGGAGTACCTAAGCAATAGGAAGCAGAGAGTTACAGTGAGGGGTGAGACCTCAGAATGGCGTGAAGTCACCAGTGGAGTCCCACAGGGCTCTGTACTCGGACCTATCCTGTTTCTGATATACGTAAATGATCTCCCAGAGGGTATAGACTCATTCCTCTCAATGTTTGCTGACGACGCCAAAATTATGAGAAGGATTAAGACAGAGGAGGACAGCTTGAGGCTTCAAGAAGACCTGGACAAGCTGCAGGAATGGTCGAACAAATGGCTGTTAGAGTTTAACTCAAGCAAATGTAATGTAATGAAGATAGGGGTAGGAAGCAGGAGACCAGATACAAGGTATCATTTGGGAGATGAAATACTTCAAGAGTCAAAGAGAGAGAAAGACCTGGGGGTTGATATCACGTCAGACCTGTCCCCTGAAGCTTATATCAAGAGGATAACATCAGCAGCATATGCCAGGTTGGCTAACCTAAGAACGGCATTTAGAAATTTGTGTAAGGAATCTTTCAGAACATAATATACCACATATGTCAGACCAATCCTGGAGTATGCAGCTCCAGCATGGAGTCCATATCTAGTCAAGCACAAGTCTAAACTGGAAAAGATTCAAAGGTTTTCCACAAGACTAGTAGCCGAGCTGAGAGGTATGAGCTACGAGGAGAGATTACGGGAATTAAACATCATTTCGTTGGAAGACAGAAGAGTTAGGGGGGGGACATGATCACCACATTCAAGATTCTCAAGGGAATCGACAGGGTTGATAAAGACAGGCTATTTAACACAAGGGGCACACGCACTAGGGGACACAGGTGGAAACTGAGTGCCCAAATGAGCCACAGAGATATTAGAAAGAACTTTTTTTGTGTCAGAGTGGTTGACAAATGGAATGCATTAGGAAGTGATGTGGTGGAGGCTGACTCCATACACAGTTTCAAGTGTAGATATGATAGAGCCCAATAGGTTCAGGAACCTGTACACCTGTTGATTGACGGTTGAGAGGCGGGACCAAAGAGCCAGAGCTCAACCCCCGCAAGCACAACTAGGTGAGTACAACTAGATGAGTACACACACACCACAACTCAGCCCTCCTATAGGCCGGGAAATGCACCTTACGACCTCAGACCCCGAGTAAGGGGAGACACAACCTGCCCCTTCCACATTTGTACTTCCCAACAACTCCCCTGCCCCTGCTACATCACACCTGTCAACGACCCCAGTGGGTCAAGCCATGCCCTCCCCAAACCCACCTTCCCCCCTCCCCTCCCCTTCTACCCCCTCCTACTTCCCTGCCCCTTCTACCCCATTGCCTTCAATTCCATCTGCTACATCTCAACTTCCACTGAACCCCTCTTCCCCTCACCCCCAAACCCCACCCAACCCTCACCCCTCCTATGCACCCCCAGCCCACATTTAACCCCCCTCATCTTGTGACCCCCTAACACCTTCCCCATCTCCCTCTTCCCCTCTTCTACCCCAAAACAACCACCTACCCCACACACACCCTCTAACTAATACACCCTCTCTTCCAATCCCAGCACCCATACTCCATTCCCCTCTCAGCCCTCTGCCCTCAATATCCCTCTCCCCCCCAACCTCTCAACCTCTATCTGACTCTCAGTGTCCCACTCTACTTCTCAACCACCCCATCCCCCCTATGCCATTCAGACCCCTCCCTAATTTTCAGACCCATTAGGCCTTTCTTACCCCACCCTCCTTGATGCCCAGACCCCATTTGAGTACCAGGCACTCCCAGGCACCCCCCCAGTAGCCCCCAGACACCCCCACAGTCCCCATTCGGTCCCCAGACACCCCCCAGACCCCCGGTGAAAGGGGAAACTCTGGCACCAGAGTTTCCAAGAAGAGTCTCAAGGTTTGGTACACCAATGCTGATGGGGTATCCAATAAAGCAGAAGAGATAAAAGAAAGAGTTAGTGAGGCAGACCCAGACATAGTGGCAATAGTGGAAACTAAAATAAATGGCATGATCTCGGATGCAATCTTTCCAGAGGGGTACCAGGTGATAAGAAAAGAAAGGACACAGAGACAGGGAGGAGGAGTGGCACTCCTAATAAAGCGGAAATGGAAGTTTGATGAGCTGGAAAATCCGGGTACCAATGAAAGCACAAGCTCCATACATGGAACTCTGACAGTGGATGGGAAGAAGATTGTAATCTTGATACTCTACAATCCCCCACCAAACAGTAGAAGGCCCAGGCAGGAGTATGAGGACAGCAACAAGGCATGTATAGATGAACTGCAGAGGGCAGCAACAATAGCGCATAGAATGAGAGCGAAGCTGCTGGTCATGGGGGACCTAAATCACGGAGAGATAGATTGGGAAACAAGGAATCCCCATGGCGGGGAGGAGACCTGGGGAGCGAAGCTGGTAGACGTTATTGACAGGAATTTCCTAACACAGCATGTGAAGGAAGACACTAGGGAAAGAGGAGGGGATACGCCCAGCCTATTAGACCTCATTTTCACCCAGAATGTAGAAGACATCGAGCATTTGGAACATGAAATACCACTAGGAGCCAGTGACCATTGTGTCCTAGTCTTTGACTACATGATGGAACTTAAAATTGTGACCAAAGGACAAGAGGTCCGGGAAAGGAGACTTGATTACAGAAAAGGGGACTACAGAAGGATAAGGGACTACCTGGGAGAAGTGCAGTGGGAGGAAGAAATTAGAGGAAAAACAGTGCAAGGTATGATGAACCAAGTCATATGGAAATGCAAGGAGGCTGAAGAGAGATTTATTCCAACAGTAAAGGAAAAAAGCAGGAGGGAATATAATAACCCATGGTTTAATAGACAGTGTCAGGAAGCAAAAGTGAGAAGCAGGAGGGAGTGGAGGAAGTACAGAAGACAAAGGACAGAGGACAACAGGATTAGATGTAACAGAGCTAGGAACGATTACATTAACATAAGACGAGTGTCGGAAAGAAATTATGAGAATGATATTGCAATCAAAGCGAAAAAGCAACCTAAATTACTACATAGCCATATAAGAAGGAAGATGTCGGTAAATGACCAAGTGACAAGACTGAGGAAAACAGAAGGGGCATATACAGAAAGCGACAAGGAAATCTGCGAGGTACTGAATGCAAGTTTCCATGGAGTGTTCACAACCGAGCCTGAGTGGCTCCCATTGTTAGAAGAGATTACCCTAGATGAAAGACTATCAGATATAGAGGTGACAGCAGAGGAGGTAATGAAACAGTTGACAACACTGGATGCAACTAAAGCGGTTGGACCAGACAAAGTATCACCGTGGATACTAAAAGAGGCAGCGCAGGCTCTCAGCGTGCCTCTGGCAATGATCTTTAATGAGTCACTTATGTCGGGAGAATTGCCCAGTTGCTGGAAGGAGGCAAATGTCGTACCGATTTTCAAGAAAGGAGATAGGGAGGAGGCACTTAACTACAGACCCGTATCACTGACAAGCATCCCCTGCAAAATACTTGAAAGAATAATTAGGCTAAGACTTGTTGAGCACCTGGAGAGCATTGGGTTTGTAAACAAGCACCAACATGGGTTCTGGACAGGGAAATCATGCCTAACAAACCTTTTGGAATTCTATGATAAAATAACAAGGATAAGGCAGGACAGAGAAGGCTGGGCAGACTGCATATTTCTTGACTGCCAAAAGGCCTTTGATACAGTACCGCACATGAGACTGCTATACAAACTTGAGAGGCAGGCAGGAGTAAGCGGAAAGGCCCTAGCATGGGTGAGGAACTACCTAACAGGAAGGAGCCAGAGGGTAATGGTAAGGGGCGAGAAGTCGGACTGGCGAACAGTAACGAGTGGAGTACCTCAAGGATCGGTGCTGGGACCAATCCTCTTTCTAATTTACGTAAATGATATGTTTACAGGAGTGGAATCCTACATGTCAATGTTTGCGGATGACGCAAAATTAATGAGAAGAGTTGTGACAGATGAGGATTGTAGGATCCTCCAAGAGGACTTAAACAGGTTGCAGAGATGGTCAGAGAAATGGCTACTGGAGTTCAACACGAGTAAATGTAAAGTTATGGAAATGGGATCAGGTGATAGGAGACCAAAGGGACAGTACACAATGAAGGGGAACTGCCTACCTGTAACGATTCGAGAAAGAGACCTGGGAGTGGATGTAACACCTAATCTAACTCCTGAGGCACATATAAATAGGATAACGACAGCAGCGTACTCTACACTGGCGAAAATTAGAACTTCATTCAGAAACCTAAGTGAGGAGGCTTTTAGGGCGCTTTACACTGCCTACGTGAGACCAGTCTTAGAGTATGCCGCGCCATCATGGAGTCCCCACCTGAAGAAACACATAAGGAAACTGGAAAAGGTTCAGAAGTTTGCGACGAGGCTTGTCCCAGAGTTACGAGGGATGGGATATGAAGAGCATCTGAAGGAACTGAACCTTACGACACTAGAGAAAAGAAGGGAGAGAGGAGATATGATAGGGACATATAAAATACTCAGGGGAATTGACAAAGTGGAAATAGATGAAATGTTCACACGTAATAATAACAGAACGAGGGGACATGGGTGGAAACTGGAAACTCAGATGAGTCACAGAGATGTTAGGAAGTTTTCTTTTAGCGTGAGAGTAGTGGAAAAATGGAATGCACTTGGGGAACAGGTTGTGGAAGCAAACTCTATTCATAATTTTAAAATTAGGTATGATAGGGAAATGGGACAGGAGTCATTGCTGTAAACAACCGATGGCTGGAAAGGCGGGATCCAAGAGTCAATGCTCGATCCTGCAAGCACAAATAGGTGAGTACACACACACACACACACACACACACACACACACACACACACACACACACACACACACACACACACACACACACACACACACACACACACACACACACACAATTCTAAGCCAGCACATCAAGGAACCAAGCAAGAATGAGAGGAGAAGATAAACCAGCCATGCTCGATCTGATATTTACCCTAAATGAGTGGGATATAAGGGAAGTTAAGATGGAAGCACCCTTGGGAATGAGTGACCACAGTGTATTGAACTTTGAGTACCTGGTAGAGCTAGGAATTATCTCCCCCAAAAAAGAACTAGGAAACAAAAGGCTGGCATACCGAAAGGGGAATTATGAGGAGATGAGAAGTTTCCTAAGGGAAATACCTTGGGACACAGACCTCAGAGCTAAGTCTGTACAAGATATGATGGACTATGTCACCCAAAAGTGTCAGGAGGCAGTAAACAGGTTCATCCCGGCCCAAAGGGAAAAATCCGAGAAGCAAAAGAAGAATCCATGGTATAATAGGGCATGTATGGAAGCAAAGAAACTGAACAAAAGGGCGTGGAGGAACTTCCGGAATAACAGAACACCAGAAAGCAGAGAGAGATACCAGAGAACCAGGAATGAGTATGTCAGGGTGAGAAGAGAAGCAGAGAAAAATTATGAAAATGATATAGCAAACAAAGCCAAGACCGAACCAAAGCTACTCCACAGTCACATCAGGAGGAAAACAACAGTGAAAGAACAGGTAATGAAACTTAGAACAGGCGAGGACAGGTATACAGAGAATGACAAAGAGGTGTGTGAAGAACTCAACAAGAGGTTCCAGGAGGTCTTCACAATAGAACAAGGTGAGGTCACTGTGCTAGGAGAAAGGGAGGTAAACCAGGCGGCCTTGGAAGAGTTTGAAATTACGAGAGATGAGGTCAAGAAACACCTGCTGGATCTGGATGTTAGAAAGGCTGTTGGTCCAGACGGGATCTCACCATGGGTACTGAAAGAGTGTGCAGAGGCACTTTGCTTGCCACTCTCCATAGTGTATAGTAGGTCACTGGAGACGGGAGACCTACCAGAAATATGGAAGACGGCGAATGTGGTCCCAATATACAAAAAGGGCGACAGGCAAGAGGCACTGAACTACAGGCCAGTGTCCTTGACTTGTATACCATGCAAGGTGATGGAGAAGATCGTGAGAAAAAACCTAGTAACACATCTGGAGAGAAGGGACTTCGTGACAAATCGCCAACATGGGTTCAGGGAGGGTAAATCTTGCCTTACAGGCTTGATAGAATTCTACGACCAGGTGACAAAGATTAAGCAAGAAAGAGAGGGCTGGGCGGACTGCATTTTCTTGGATTGTCGGAAAGCCTTTGACACAGTACCGCATAAGAGGCTGGTACATAAGCTGGAGAGACAGGCAGGTGTAGCTGGTAAGGTGCTCCAGTGGATAAGGGAGTACCTAAGCAATAGGAAGCAGAGAGTTACGGTGAGGGGTGAGACCTCAGATTGGCGTGAAGTCACCAGTGGAGTCCCACAGGGCTCTGTACTCGGTCCTATCTTGTTTCTGATATATGTAAATGATCTCCCGGAGGGTATAGATTTATTTCTCTCAATGTTTGCTGACGATGCCAAAATTATGAGAAGGCTTCAAGAAGACCTAGACAAGCTGAAGGAATGGTCGAACAAATGGTTGTTAGAGTTTAACCCAAGCAAATGTAATGTAATGAAGATAGGTGTAGGGAGCAGGAGGCCAGATACAAGGTATCATCTGGGAGATGAAATTCTTCAAGAGTCAGAGAGAGAAAAAGACTTGGGGGTTGATATCACGCCAGACCTGTCCCCTGCAGCCCATATCAAGAGGATAACATCAGCGGCATATGCCAGGCTGGCCAACATAAGAACGGCATTCAGAAACTTGTGTAAGGAATCATTCAGAACTTTGTATACCACATATGTCAGGCCAATCCTGGAGTATGCAGCCCCAGCATGGAGTCCATATCTAGTCAAGGATAAGACTAAACTGGAAAAGGTTCAAAGGTTTGCCACCAGACTAGTACCCGAGCTGAGAGGTATGAGCTACGAGGAGAGACTACGGGAATTAAACCTCACTTCGCTGGAAGACAGAAGAGTTAGGGGGGACATGATCACCACATTCAAGATTCTCAAGGGAATTGATAGGGTAGATAAAGACAGGCTATTTAACACAAGGGGCACACGCACAAGGGGACACAGGTGGAAACTGAGTGCCCAAATGAGCCACAGAGATATTAGAAAGAACTTTTTTAGTGTCAGAGTGGTTGACAAATGGAATGCATTAGGAAGTGATGTGGTGGAGGCTGACTCCATACACAGTTTCAAGTGTAGATATGATAGAGCCCAGTAGGCTCAGGAATCTGTACACCTGTTGATTGACGGTTGAGAGGCGGGACCAAAGAGCCAGAGCTCAACCCCCACAAGCACAACTAGGTGAGTACACACACACACACACACACACACACACACCGGTGAGCCAAAGCTCAACTCCCGCAAGCACAATTAGGTGAGTACACAGGCAGTTGCCTGCAGGAACGGCTCAAGACTCTTAATCATGAGCGGTTTCAACCATGGAAAAATAGACTGGGAGAATGGGGACCCACATGGTGGTGGTGCAGATACATGGAGAGCTAAACTCTTGGAAGTGGCAACAAGGAACTTTCTGAGCCATCATGTCAAGGAACCCACAAGAGTGAGAGGCAATGATGAACCAGCTAGACTCTACTTGATATTCACCCTGAATGAGTCAGAAATAAGGGAAGTCAAAGTTGAAGCCCCCATAGGAATGAGTGACCACAGTGTACTGACTTTTGAGTATCTGGTGGAGGTAGGGATAACCTATCCAAGGATGGGATCGGAGGGGAAAAGAGTAAATTACCGAAGAGGAAAATATGACGAGATGAGGAACTTCCTAAGGGGAATACCATGGGAAACAGAACTTAGAGACAAGAATGTGCAGGGACATGATGCCCGATTCAATCACCCAGAAGTGCCAGAAAGCTGCAGACAGGTTCATCCCCATCCAAAAGGATGCGTATTAGTGGCTTTAATTGTATGAAAAACAACAGAAAAACGCATGGTTCAACCAGGAATGAATGAAGGTAGCGAAGCAACTGAATAAAAGAACATGGACTGTAAACTTTACAGAAATAACAGAACAAGAATCCGGAGAGCAAGTTAGAGAGATACCAGAGGGCCAGAAATGAGTACACCAGAGTGAGGAGAGAAGCAGAGAGACAGTATGAAAATGAGAATAGCACAGTAAAGCCAAGACCCAACCAACCAGCTGCTCCACAGCCACATCAGGAGGAAAACAGCAGTGAAGGAACAAGTAATGAAACTGAGAAAAGGGGAGAACAGATACACAGAGAATGACAAGGAGGTGTGTGAATAACTCAACAAGAGATTCCAGGAGGTCTTCACAATAGAACAAGGAGAAGCCCCTGCACTAAATGAGGAGGAGGCAAACCAAGCAACCTTGGAGGAATTTGACCTCACCAGTGATGAGGTCAAAAGGTGTCTGCTAGAGCTGGATGTGACAAAGGCTGTTGGGCCTGGCAGAATTTCACCATGGATACTAAAGGAAGGTGCAGAAACACTAAGTGTGCCACTCTCTATGGTGTATAACAGGTCACTGGAAACAGGAGACTTACCAGAAAGTTGGAAGACAGCTAACGTAATCCCAATATACAAAAATGGTGACAGGCAAGAGGCACAGAACTACAGGCCAGTTTCCCTAACTTGTATACCATGCAAGGTAATGGAGAAGATCATTTGGAGGGAAATAACTTTGTAACGCACCACCAACATGGGTTCAGAGATGGTAAATCGTGCCTCACAGGTTTACTAGAATTCAATGACCAGGCAACAAAAATTAGGCAGGAAAGAGAAGGGTGGGCCGACTGCATTTTCCTGGACTGCCAGAAAGCCTTTGACACAGTACCCCATAAAAGGCTGTTAAAAAAGTTGGAGCAACAGGCAGGAGTAAAAGGGAAGGTGCTCCAGTGGATAAGGGAGTACTTAAGCAACAGGAAACAGCGAGTAACGGTGAGGGGGAAGACATCAGAGTGGCGAGATGTCACCAGCGGAGTCCCACAGGGCTCAGTACTTGGACCCATCCTGTTTCTAATATATGTAAACGATCTTCCGGAGGGTTAGACTCATCCTCTCAATGTTTGCTGATGATGCAAAAATTATGAGAAGAATCAAGACGGATGAAGATAGACAGAGGCTACAGGATGACCTGGATAAACTGGAGGAATGGTCTAGAAAATGGCTGCTAAAGTTCAACTCTGGAAAGTGTAAGGTAATGAAATTAGGCGAAGGGAGCAGGAGGCTGAACACAAGGTATCATCTGGGAGGTAAAATCCTGCAAGAGTCAAATAGAGAGAATGATCTGGGGGTTGATATCACACCGAACCTGTCCCAGAGGCCCACATCAAAAGAATATCATCAGCGGCATATGCTAGACTGGCCAACATAAGAACTGCCTTTAGAAACTTGTGTAAGGAATCGTTTAGGACCCTGTATACCACTTATGTAAGACCAATCCTGGAGTCCATACCTAGTTAAACACAAGACAAAGTTAGAGAAGATTTAGCGGTATGCCACCAGGCTCGTCCCGGAACTGAGAGGAATGAGCTACGAGGAAAGGCTAAAGGAGCTGAACCTCACATCCCTGGAAAACAGAAGAGTAAGGGGAGACATGATAACCACCTACAAAATTCTCAGGGGAATTGACAGGGTGGACAAAGACAAACTCTTCAGCACGGGTGGGACACGAACAAGGGGACACAGGTGGAAACTTAGTACCCAGATGAGCCACAGAGACGTTAGAAAGAATTTTTTCAGTGTCAGAGTAGTTAATAAATGGAATAAACTAGGAAGTGATATGGTGGAGGCTGACTCCATACACAGTTTCAAATGTAGATATGATAGAGCCCAGTAGGGTCAGGAATCTGTACACCAGTTGATTGACAGTTGAGAGGCGGGACCAAAGAGCCAAAGCTCAACCCCCGCAAGCACAATTAGGTGAGTACACACACACACACACAAACACACATATTAGAAGGATTAAGACAGGAGGATTGATTAAAGACTTCAAGAAGACCTAGAAAGCTGAAGGAATGGTCGAACAAATGGTTGTTAGAGTTTAACCCAAGCAAATGTAATGTAATGAAGATAGGCGTAGGGAGCAGAAGGCCAGATATTAGATACATTCCTTCAGCTTATCTAGGTCTTCTTGAAGCCTTTAAGCAGTCCTCCTGTCTTAATCCTTCTAATATGCTGAGAGATGAAATTCTTCATTAGTCAGAGAGAGAAAAAGACTTGGGGGTTTGACATCACGCCAGACCTGTCCCCTGCAGCCCATATCAAGAGGATAACATCAGAGGCATATGCCAGACTGGCCAACATAAATACGGCATTCAGAAACTTGTGTAAGGAATCATTGAGAACTTTGTATACCACATATGCCAGGCCAATCCGGGAGTATACAGCCCCAGCATGGAGTCCATATCTAATCAAGGATAAGGCCAAGCTGGAAAAGGTTCAAAGGCTTGCAACCAAACTAGTACCCGAGCTAAGAGGTATCAGCTACGAGGAGAGGCTACGGGAATTAAACCTCACTTCGCTGGAAGACAGAAGAGTTAGAGGGGACATGATCACCACATTCAAGATTCTCAAGGGAATTGATAGGTAGATTAAAGCAGGCTATTTAACACATGGGGCAGACGCACTAGGGGACACAGGTGGAAAAGTGCCCAAATGAGCCACAGAGACTAGAAAGAACTTTCTTAGTGTAAGAGTGGTTGACAAATGGAATGCATTAGGAAGTCATGTAGTGGAGGCTGACTCCATACACAGTTTGAAGTGTAGATATGATAGAGCCCAATAGGCTCAAGAACCTGTCTTGATTGACGGTTGAGAGGCGGGACCAAAGAGCCAGAGCTCAACCCCCGGCAAGCACACCTCCCCCCACCCACCCCCCTCCCCCCACTCACCCCCCTTCTCCCCCTCACCCCTCTCCCCAGGACCTCCCTTCTCCCCCATCCCCCATGCCCTCCCTTCTCCCACATGCCTTCCCGTCTCTCCCACCCCCATGCCCTCCCTTCTCCCCCTCCCCCCTAAGCCCCCCACTCTCCCCCACCCCACCTAAGTCTTCCCCTCTCCCCCACTCCCCTAAACCCTCCCCTCTTCCTCACCCACCTCAGCCCTCCCTTTTCCCCCACGCCCCCCAAGCCCTCCACCCTTTTCTCTCCCCCCAAGCCCCCCCATCTCCCCTATCCCCCACAGCCTCTCCTCCCCCCATGCTTCCCCAACCCTCCCTCTCTTACCCACCCCCTGTACCCTCCCCCTCTTATCCACCCCCTGTACCCTCCCCCTCTTATCCACCCCCTGTACCCTCCCCCTCTTATCCACCCCCTGTACCCTCCCCCTCTCCCCCACCACCCCAAGCCCTCCCTCCTCCACCAATCCCCCCGTGCCAGGTCCCCCCAGCTCCCACTCACCCCAGATCCCAAAGGTCCCCCCCAGAAAAGAAGCAGAAGAGAGTCAGTTTCAGGGTGATGTACTCAAACATAGATGGGATCACAAGCAAGACAAGTGAACTAAGGGAAAGAGCACAAGAAGTTAACCCAGATGTAATCGGACTCACTGAAACAAAACTCTCTGGAATCATAACGAATGCCGTGTTTCCCCAGGAGTATACAGTAATAAGGAAAGAGAGGGAAGGTAGAGGAGGAGGCGGAGTGGCCCTACTCATGAGAAGGGAATGGAGTTTTAAGGAGATGGCCATCCCGGGCTGTGAGGAGTTCAGAGACTACATAGCAGGCACCATAACAATGGGAGGACCAAGAATAGTAGTAGCAGTAATATACAACCCTCCACCAAATGACAGGAGACCCAGTCAAGAGTATGAAAACAACAACAAGGCAGTTAACACTATAATTGAGAGGGCAGCCTCTGCTGCCTGTAGAAATAGATCCCACCTGCTCATCATGGGCGACTTCAATCACGGAAAGATTGACTGGGAGAACAAGGAACCGCATGGAGGCGAGGATACGTGGAGAGCCAAACTATTGGAGGTGGTGACAAGCAACTTTTTAACGCAGCATGTCGGAGAACCCACAAGGATGAGAGGCAATGACGAACCAGCGAGACTCGACCTAGTCTTCACTCTGAACGACTCCGACATAAGAGAAATCGGTTTTGAGGACCCAGTAGGAATGAGCGACCACAGTGTACTGGTGTTTGAGTACTTGATTGAAGAAGGGTTATTGAACTCGAGGAGGGATACCGAAACCAAAAGGTTAGCATACCGAAAGGGAAACTATGAGGGGATAAGAAAATTCCTAACAGATATAGCATGGGAAACAGAGCTCAGGGGAAAGACGGCCCAAGATATGATGGATTACATCACGCAGAAGTGCAAGGACGCAGCAAACAAGTTTGTCCCAGTCCAAAAGGAAAACAGAGAAATGAAGATGAGAAACCCATGGTTTAATCAAAGATGTAGGCTAGCTAAGCAGCAAAGTAAAAGGGCATGGAGAAACTATAGGAATAACAGGACACTGGAGAGCAGAGAAAGATACCAGAATGCCAGGAATGAATATGTCAGGATGAGAAGAGAGGCAGAAAGACAATACGAAAATGACATCGCAAGCAAGGCAAAGACTCAGCCTAAATTGTTGCATAGCCACATTAGGAGAAAAACAACAGTAAAGGAACAGGTTATGAGATTAAGGATAGGGGCGGAAGGATTCACTACAAATGACAAGGAAGTGTGTGAGGAATTGAATAAGAAATTCCAGGAGGTCTTCACCTTAGAACAAGGAGAAATTCCAGAGGTAAGTGAGGGAATAGCTAACCAGGAACCACTGGAAGAGTTTGAGATTACCAGTGGGGAAGTAAGGAAGTGTTTACTAGAGTTGGACGTGACGAAGGCTATAGGCCCAGATGGAATCTCCCCTTGGGTTCTAAAGGAAGGAGCAAGAGAACTGAGCCTACCACTCTCCATAGTGTATAACAAATCACTGGCAACAGGGGAACTGCCAGATATTTGGAAAGCAGCTAACGTAGTCCCGATATACAAGAAAGGGGATAGACAGGAGGCACTGAACTACAGGCCAGTGTCCCTAACCTGCATACCATGCAAGCTGATGGAGAAGATTGTGCGAAAAAAACTAGTGGAGCATCTGGAGCGAAGGAACTTTGTAACACAGCATCAACATGGGTTCAGGGATGGCAGGTCCTGCCTCACAGGGTTACTTGAATTCTACGACCAGGCAACAAAAATAAGGCAAGAAAGAGAAGGGTGGGCAGACTGCATATTTTTGGATTGTCAGAAAGCCTTTGATACAGTGCCACACAAGAGGCTAGTGCGAAAGTTGGAGATGCAGGCTGGAGTGAGAGGGAAGGTACTCCGGTGGATAGAGGAATACCTAAGCAACAGGAGACAACGAGTCTGTGTGAGGGGTGAAGTCTCAGATTGGCGAGACGTCACAAGTGGAGTCCCGCAGGGGTCAGTCCTCGGACCTATACTGTTTCTGGTATATGTAAATGATCTCCCAGAGGGTATAGATTCGTTCCTCTCAATGTTTGCCGACGATGCAAAAATTATGAGGAGGATTGAAACAGAGGATGATAGTAGGAGGCTACAAGATGACCTGGATAGACTGAGTGAATGGTCCAACAAATGGCTGTTGAAGTTCAACCCGAGTAAATGCAAAGTAATGAAACTAGGCAGTGGAAACAGGAGGCCAGGCACAGGATACAGAATAGGAGATGAAGTACTTAATGAAACAGACAGAGAGAAAGATCTAGGAGTTGATATCACACCAAACCTGTCTCCTGAAGCCCACATAAAGAGAATAACGTCTGCGGCATATGCGAGGCTGGCTAACATCAGAACGGCGTTCAGGAACCTGTGTAAGGAATCATTCAGAATCTTGTACACCACATATGTAAGACCAATCCTGGAGTATGCGGCCCCAGCATGGAGCCCGTACCTTGTCAAGCACAAGACGAAGCTGGAAAAAGTCCAAAGGTATGCTACTAGACTAGTCCCAGAACTAAGAGGCATGAGTTATGAGGAAAGGCTGCGGGAAATGCACCTCACGACACTGGAAGACAGAAGAGTAAGGGGGGACATGATCACAACCTACAAAATCCTCAGGGGAATCGACCGGGTAAACAAGGACGAACTTTTCAACACTGGTGGGACGCGAACAAGGGGACACAGGTGGAAGCTGAGTACCCAAATGAGCCACAGAGACGTTAGAAAGAACTTTTTCAGTGTCAGAGTAGTTAGCAAATGGAATGCATTAGGAAGTGATGTGGTGGAGGCTGACTCCATTCACAGTTTCAAATGTAGATATGATAGAGCCCAATAGGCTCAGGAATCTGTACACCAGTTGATTGACGGTTGAGAGGCGGGACCAAAGAGCCAGAGCTCAACCCCCGCAAGCACAATTAGGTGAGTACAATTAGGTGAGTACACACACACACACACACACACACACACACACACACACACACACACACACATTCATGCAAATCCAAACACTCTCTCGTGACTATTGGAGCTTCGTGGCCCTATTTCCAAGATGAAAATCACAGATGCGGGAAGAGGAGAACTTCCTGGACCAAGCAGTTAGAGCCGTCCTCAATCATTAAGGAAGTAAGTAATTATCAAAAGAAAGCACCAAGCCCGGGTGACTGTGTAGCACCATCAGAGTCACACAATATAAGCACCAAGCCCGGGTGACTGTGTAGCACCATCAGAGTCACACAATATAAGCACCAAGCCCAGGTGACTGTGTAGCACCATCAGAGTCACACAATATAAGCACCAAGCCCAGGTGACTGTGTAGCACCATCAGAGTCACACAATATAAGCACCAAGCCCGGGTGACTGTGTAGCACCATCAGAGTCACACAATATAAGCACCAAGCCCGGGTGACTGTGTAGCACCATCAGAGTCACACAATATAAGCACCAAGCCCAGGTGACTGTGTAGCACCATCAGAGTCACACAATATAAGCACCAAGCCCAGGTGACTGTGTAGCACCATCAGAGTCACACAATATAAGCACCAAGCCCGGGTGACTGTGTAGCACCATCAGAGTCACACAATATAAGCACCAAGCCCGGGTGACTGTGTAGCACCATCAGAGTCACACAATATAAGCACCAAGCCCGGGTGACTGTGTAGCACCATCAGAGTCACACAATATAAGCACCAAGCCCAGGTGACTGTGTAGCACCATCAGAGTCACACAATATAAGCACCAAGCCCGGGTGACTGTGTAGCACCATCAGAGTCACACAATATAAGCACTAAGCCCGGGTGACTGTGTAGCACCATCAGAGTCACACAATATAAGCACTAAGCCCGGGTGACTGTGTAGCACCATCAGAGTCACACAATATAAGCACCAAGCCCAGGTGACTGTGTAGCACCATCAGAGTCACACAATATAAGCACCAAGCCCGGGTGACTGTGTAGCACCATCAGAGTCACACAATATAAGCACTAAGCCCGGGTGACTGTGTAGCACCATCAGAGTCACACAATATAAGCACTAAGCCCGGGTGACTGTGTAGCACCATCAGAGTCACACAATATAAGCACCAAGCCCGGGTGACTGTGTAGCACCATCAGAGTCACACAATATAAGCACCAAGCCCGGGTGACTGTGTAGCACCATCAGAGTCACACAATATAAGCACCAAGCCCGGGTGACTGTGTAGCACCATCAGAGTCACACAATATAAGCACCAAGCCCGGGTGACTGTGTAGCACCATCAGAGTCACACAATATAAGCACCAAGCCCGGGTGACTGTGTAGCACCATCAGAGTCACACAATATAAGCACCAAGCCCGGGTGACTGTGTAGCACCATCAGAGTCACACAATATAAGCACCAAGCCCGGGTGACTGTGTAGCACCATCAGAGTCACACAATATTCAAAAGTCACTAAATATCACCAAGGATGCCAATACGAGAACGAAGGTGCATAAGGTGAGTGATATCAACGGTATCTGATTCCCCAAGGATACTATCGACATTCAACAAGGATATGCAACTGTAAGAGGGACAATGCAGTTAGACAATAAGGAGCTGGGCGGAGCTCCATTAAGGGCCCGTGAGTTAAACATGTATGGCCAATACGTAACATTGCTAGAACCGTTTCCCACCGCCGGTTACGGTGGTAGGAGGAAGGCCTCGGAGACACACTACCCTTAAGAGCGCGCAGTTTGTTACCAGTAACTGAAGACCAACAACCCTGCCAACGGGCATGGATCTAGAAATTAATAACTGGGTAGTAATCGGAATAAGGAAGGTGTTTTCGGGAAATAAGACCAAGTGTGGATAGCCTCCTTAGCAGCAGTGTCCACACACTTATTTATGGAAATACCAACAATTGTGAGAACCCAGCAAAACTCAACCTGCTTAAATGTGCTAGGGACAAGAAACGGATGAGAACATTACAAGAGTCAACCATTATGACTAAGGAGCGCTAACTGCAGAGAAGCAATCTATGAAGGGCATACAAGATAGCATACAGTTCAGCCGTAAAGATGCACGCCTCTGGAAGGGGGGCGGCACATTTAGGTTTGGTCTTGAGAGACAACAGAGTATCCAACACCTTTTACAGACTTGGACTCATCTGTGAGGAGGGCAACAGATTGTGAATGTGAAGAAAAATGTTAAGGAAAAGGTGTTTCAGAGCAAAAGGAGGGGTAGAAGCCTTCATCACATGGGTCAAAGATTTGCAAAACTTCACAAGAGAATTCGCCAGAGGTAAGGATGGAACGACACGAGTAAAGGCATTGTCAACACCAACTTAAAGTGAGGCTTGTGAGACATGTCAACACAAAACTGAAGGTGGTGAAAAAGATCAGGAACCACCAGAGGGGCAACATTCAGAGCACGGTAAAAGCGAGAATGAGGATGTTGAAGAGGCCTCGCAAGATAACGAAGGCAGTAATGATCTCGACGATCCTGGTGCAACAAGACGTCCATTTCAACATACAAGCTCTTGATAGGAGACAAACGAAAGTTGGGTTGCGCCAGAGCTGAGGCGCAAGCCAACATGGTACAGAGCATCAAGAGAGTGAAGGAAAGCAGGAGAGACAGAGGACTAGGCAGGGCAGCCATAATACAGCTTAGATAGTACAGGAGAAGAGTGCAAATAGAGGAGAGTGCGTCTATCAGCTCCCCAGGAAGTATGGGACGAGACTAAGTAAGGTAAGGGCTTTAGACCATTCAACTCGGAGGACAGATATATGGGGACACCAAGACAAACCAGTGTCAAAGATTGACCTCAAAAGTTTTGCAGAATCTTTTTACAGAAGAGAACTATCATAGAGCGACAAAGGGGGAAGAAAAATGACCTGCTAACGTTAAAAGTCATAGCACAGGTCCTAGTCGAGGAGAATTTGAAACCATGACTGGTGGCCGAGGACGACACGGCATCAATCCCAAGTTGAAGCTGACGTAATAATAATAATAATAATAATAATAATAATAATAATAATAATAATAATAATAATAATAAGAATGATAATAATAAAAAAGTAATAATAATAATAATAATGTTTATTCAGGTAAAAATACATTCATACAAAATGAGTTACAAACAGAATGTAGAATTTCTAGATAGAGCTAATATATATAGTGCCTAAAGTCACTAGTATGCACTGCATTTCGGGCAAGATGTAGGGAAAAAGACTTAAAAACTAAGAATTAAACTAATTGAGATCAAAAGAATGAATTGGACTGAATAAGGGAAAAAGAAACAAGAATGACAATAATTATGTGTTGGATGGAACAGCATAAATTGCAACAGATCACCAGAACTAATTTTAACTAAATAGACAAATTTTTGTATACATGTTTTTTTTATTTTATACCTGAAAGATATCACCAGTTATACAAGTTGGTCAATAATCAGTATTGTTTAAAAATTGCAGAACATTAGATGACATTTAGTAGATGACATTTAGTTTGCCCGAAACGCATTGCGTAATAGTGGCTTTAGGCATTGTATGTACTACCTCTATCTATATATCAATCCATTAATGTAACATCACTTGTATGTATGTACCTTACCTGAATAAACATATTTAAACATATTAGATAAGGTCGGATACATGGAGTTTATTAGGTAGTTCTTAATATTTATTTTAAACTGATTAAGAAAGGTACAGCTTTTGATATGACTGGGAAGGTCATTCCACATTTAACAACTACAACTACAGACCTCTATCAACTATCAGAACTATAACAACTATCAGACCTATAACAACTATTAGAACTATAACAACTATCAGACCTATAACAACTACAGACCTCTATCAACTATCAGAACTATAACAACTATCAGACCTATAACAACTACAGACCTCTATCAACTATCAGACCTATAACAACTACAGACCTATAACAACTACAGGCCTCTATCAACTATCAGAACTATAACAACTATCAGACCTATAACAACTACAGACCTATATCAATCATGCCTAACTTGTCAAAAATATTTGAAAAACTAATCTACAAGCAGCTTTACTCTTATCTAGCCAAACACAATATACTTAGCTCTTGCCAATATGGCTTCAGGCACAAAAAAAGCGCTAACGATGCACTTATTAGTATGATTAACTTGATTCATGCAGCTCTTGGTAAAAATGAGTTCCCTGTTGGGTTATTTGTGGACCTGCGTAAGGCTTTTGACACTGTCAACCACCAAAACCTTCTTCTTAAATTACATCATTGTAGAGTCAGAGGACACTCCCTGCAATACCTCAAATCCTACCTTACTGGCAGGCTCCACTATGTTTCTGTGAATAATTCAATTTCTCCCACCCTACCCATCAACATTGGTGTTCCTCAGGGCAGCATACTTGGCCCTCTCCTCTTTCTCATCTACATTAATGACCTTCCAAATGCCTCCCAACACCTCAAACCAATTCTATTTGCTGACGACACAACCTTCATTTACTCCAGTCCTGACCCCCTTGCTCTAAATGCCACAGTAAATACTGAGCTAAATAAAGTCCATCTTTGGCTAACTGCCAACAAACTCACCCTTAACATTGACAAAACTTTCTATATTCTGTTTGGCAATAAATCCTCTAATCAAATAAATCTCAAAATAAACAATACCCAAATTTGTAACAAATTAGATGGCAAATTCCTTGGCATTCTCATTGACCACAAGCTGAATTTCCAGGGACACATTCTAAATATATCAAAAAAAGTTTCAAAAACTGTGGGCATTCTTTCTAAGATCAGATATTATGTACCCCGCCCTGTCCTGGTGACTCTCTATTACTCCCTTATCTATCCATATCTCAACTATGGTATTTGTGCTTGGGGTTCTACTACCCAAAATCATTTACGTCCTCTAATTGCTCAACACAAAGCTGCTATTAGGACAATATCCAACTCTGGCCCCAGACATCACTCGGTACCCCTATTCACATCTCTGAATATGTTAGATATTAAGTCACTGCACATTCTCTCATGTGTATTATACATATATAAAAAGCTGAACTGTAATGCCAAGCCTGACCTCAAAAGCTTCATTGAAGGTTGTAACAGAACCCATGAGCACCACACCAGAAATAAACACAGATTTGATATTCCTAGAGTACGACTTAATCAAACCAGAAATGCTCTACAAATCAAGGGACCCAGAATGTGGAATGACCTTTCCAACCATGTTAAAGACTGTACCTCTCTCAACCAGTTTAAGATAAAAACGAAGCTATACCTATTGTCAACCAATGTCTGTTTTTTTTAAATGACGCTGTTTGTCGACCGAATTGTATTTGTGCTGCTTTTTCAGCCATGTTCCCCCCTTTTTATCTCTTTTTTTTATTTGTTCTCAACTCATTTTATTCTTTATGCTCAATTAGTATTAAGCTTTAGTCATTTAAGTTTCTCATGCCCGAAACGCTTTGCGCAATAGTAGCTTTAGGCATTGTATGTACTAGCCCTATCTATAAATCCATCACTCTTTGTAATATCTCTTGTATGTATGTACCTTACCTAAATAAACATTTGATTTGATTTGATTTGATTTGATTTTGGGTCCCTTGATTTGTAGAGCATTTTTAGTTTGGTTAAGACGCACTATTGGAATATCAAATAGGTAATTTTTTCTGGTGTGGTGCCCATGGGTTTTGTTACAACCTTCATGGAAGCGTTTTAGGATAGGCTTGGCATTACAGTTCAACGTTATATATATAGAGAGAGTACACCTGAGAGGATGTGTTGTGACTTAATATTTAATGTTTTGAAGGATTTAAGGGGGAAGCCGAGTGGTGTCTGGTACCAAAGTTTGTTATTGTTCAAATAGCAGATTTGTGTTGAGTAATTAGAGGACGTAAATGATTTTGGATAGTAGTACCCCAAACACAACCACCATAGTTGAGATAAGGATAGATGAGAGAGTAATAGAGCGTCACCAGGGCAGGGCGAGGTACATAATATTTGATCTTAGAAAGAATGCCAACTATGTAAGATTTTTTTTTAGCTATACTGTATTTTAAATGTGGTTCTGGAAATTCACCTTATTATCAATAAGAAAACCAAGGAATTTACCATCTACTTTGTTACTAATTTGGATATTGTTAATTCTTAGATTAATTAGATCTGAGGATTTATTACCAAACAAAATATAGAAGGTTTTATTAATGTTAAAGGTGAGCTTGTTAGCAGTTAGCCAAAGATGGACTTTATTTAGTTCAGTATTTACTGAGCCATTGAGAATAAGAGAGTTAGGACTGTAGAAAATGAAGGTTGTGTCATCAGTAAATCAAATTTGCTTGAGGTGTTGAGAGGCATTTGGAAGGTCATTAATGTATATAAGAAAGAGGAGAGGGCCAAGTATGCTGCCCTGTGGAATGGGTAGGGTGGGAGAAATGGAATTATTCACAGAAACATATTGGAGCCTGTCACTAAGGTAAGACTAAAGGTACTGCAGGGAGTGTCCTCTGACTCCATAATGATGTAATTTAAGAAGAAGGTTTTGGTGGTTGACAGTGTCAAAAGCCTTACGCAGGTCCACAAATAACCCAACAGGGAACTCATTTTTATCCAGAGCTGTATGAATCAAGTTAATCATACTAATCAGGGCATTTTTGGTGTTTTTTTTTTGGGTCTGAAGCCATTTTGGCAAGAGCTAAGTATATTGTGTTTAGCTAGGTAGGAGTAAAGCTGCTTGTAGATAGGCTTTTCAAATATTTTTGACAAGGTTGGCAGAACTGATATAGATCTGAAATGGTTGACATCAGTGAGATCCTCACATTTATGGTCTGGGGTTACTCTCTTTTTTTTTTTTTTTAGAATATCCGGAAAGGTTTGGAGTTCAAGTGATTTGTAGTAGAGCAATGCAATTGCAGCAGCTAGAAATCTTGAAGCTTTTTTGTAAATTAGAGATGGTATCTCAGCAAGGACACTTGACTTTGTTTTAAGGGAAAGGATTATCTCATTAACATCAGTGGAATTAGCAGGAGTAAGGTACAGAGACTCTGGATAGTTACCTGTAAGGTAGTCCTTAACATTAGTTAGGGAGGATGAAATATCATTTGCAAAGGATGTGCCAATGAATGAAAATAAACTATTGAATTTAATGGCAGTGTCAGAGGGCTGAAAGCACACCATCGTCATTGGATAAAAGTATTGATTTTTTTATTCAAGATCTCATATCCAAATAGTTGGGAAATAGTGCTCCATGTTTTCTTAATGTTGCCCTTAATTTGGTCAAATTTATTTTCATTGGATTATATTTTGGCTCTCCTAATTATTTTGGACAGAATTGATGAGTACATCCTTGAAACTTCTTTTGAAACGACTTCTAACCTATACTTCTTCTCAAGGTCATGTTTTTATTAATAGATTTAAATATACCCTTAGTAAGCAATGGGTAAGCCTTAGTAAGACAACTAACTTATAGTTGTGACTTGTTTTGTTAACATTAGACAGTGGGTGATTTACATGCTCACAATTTTATGAAGAAATGTTTGCACTGCTAGGTTAATGTTAACTATGTTACCTAATTCAGTCTTCCAGTCGATATTAGCATCAGAAGCAATAAAGTTGCTTATAGAAGTTTCATTGGCAGCCTAAAGCTTATCTTCATTGTATGTAGAGGTAGTTTATTAATGTTGGTTAGGAGAAATGTGGGATAATGGTCTGTGGTCCTATCAGTGATTATCCCTGAAGTAAGTGGAGAGGTTAGGTTAGTCCAGATGTAGTCGTTCAATAATTCTACTAGGTTTAGTGATCATTGGTATGAGCAAGTAGGAATTCATACAGTTGAGGAAACTAGCAACTTGAGGGTTATCAGGCTTGCAGAGGTCAATTGGTTAAATCACCTGATAGTATTAAGTGGATTTTGTTAAGTTTGATCGTTAGTATTACATTTCTAAGGTTAGAGTTGAATTCAGCAACATGAGTGTTAGGAATTATTTACACTGCTCCCACAGTCAGGTCAGCCTCAGGTCAACTGTATGAATCAGGGCACTAACATCATCAAGGTGTTTGCTTAGAGGTCTTACATTGAAGCTAATTATACATATAATGTGATAGTGTGTTAATACAGTGTTTGCACTGTATGCTGTATAATACATGCAGTTTTGGTCGTTAAAGAGATGATTGTCATAGATACTGGATAAGAGGTTTAGTTCTGGGCCTATACGAGGTTGCATAAATAGGCTGTTTGATTGTAATAGGCTGCAAAGGTACAATTAATGAAGCAATGTAATGAGAATAAAATATAATAAAACTAATTTCATTAAAATAATGAGATGAGGAGCAATTACAAAATAAATTCTAGACATAAACAACTATAGCAAAACACGCAAATAAAATAGGAACAAGAAAATGAAAAAAGAATCAATGTAATTAGACAAGTACAATACAGATGATAAGTAAAAAAAGATTCTGTATATATTGACATTGTTAAGAATAAAATAAACTTAGCAAAAATTACAAAAACTGACACTAGAATAAATGAGGTACATTACTCTAATAAAGGTACACTCAGGTACATTGAAAACAAAAGTTTACAATACAGACGCAGGCATAGCCAGAGTACAGTGGAGCAGGGGAGTAAGGAGAGGCTAGGTGACAAGGGGGTTACTTAAGCTGCGGCCCTGACACCGTCAGTCACGTCAGATAACAACATTGGGAGAGGAAGTTATTGAGTTTTTCCTCTTTTTATATCACAAAAGTTTTTCTTGTAGGTATTTTCCCTCACTTTTATTATGCCATCTTTAACATAGCACTGATGGATCACTCCTTCGGTTTGTTTACGGATTGTAGCAGATGGTAGAGGTGTTCCTGCCCGGTCAGGCACACGTTGATGTACACCCCTTGTTATAGTCCTGGTCAGGCACTCGTTGATGTACACCCCTTGTTATAGTCCTGGTCAGGCACTCGTTGATGTACACCCCTTGTTACAGTCCTGGTCAGGCACTCGTTGATGTACACCCCTTGTTATAGTCCTGGTCAGGCACTCGTTGATGTACACCCCTTGTTATAGTCCTGGTCAGGCACTCGTTGATGTACACCCCTTGTTATAGTCCTGGTCAGGCACTCGTTGATGTACACCCCTTGTTATAGTCCTGGTCAGGCACTCGTTGATGTACACCCCTTGTTACAGTCCTGGTCAGGCACTCGTTGATGTACACCCCTTGTTATAGTCCTGGTCAGGCACTCGTTGATGTACACCCCTTGTTATAGTCCTGGTCAGGCACTCGTTGATGTACACCCCTTGTTATAGTCCTGGTCAGGCACTCGTTGATGTACACCCCTTGTTATAGTCCTGGTCAGGCACTCGTTGATGTACACCCCTTGTTATAGTCCTGGTCAGGCACTCGTTGATGTACACCCCTTGTTATAGTCCTGGTCAGGCACTCGTTGATGTACACCCCTTGTTATAGTCCTGGTCAGGCACACGTTGATGTACACCCCTTGTTATAGTCCTGGTCAGGCACACGTTGATGTACACCCCTTGTTACAGTCCTGGTCAGGCACACGTTGATGTACACCCCTTGTTATAGTCCTGGTCAGGCACTCGTTGATGTACACCCCTTGTTATAGTCCTGGTCAGGCACTCGTTGATGTACACCCCTTGTTATAGTCCTGGTCAGGCACACGTTGATGTACACCCCTTGTTATAGTCCTGGTCAGGCACACGTTGATGTACACCCCTTGTTACAGTCCTGGTCAGGCACACGTTGATGTACACCCCTTGTTACAGTCCTGGTCAGGCACTCGTTGATGTACACCCCTTGTTACAGTCCTGGTCAGGCACTCGTTGATGTACACCCCTTGTTACAGTCCTGGTCAGGCACTCGTTGATGTACACCCCTTGTTACAGTCCTGGTCAGGCACTCGTTGATGTACACCCTTGTTACAGTCCTGGTCAGGCACTCGTTGATGTACACCCCTTGTTATAGTCCTGGTCAGGCACTCGTTGATGTACACCCCTTGTTATAGTCCTGGTCAGGCACTCGTTGATGTACACCCCTTGTTATAGTCCTGGTCAGGCACTCGTTGATGTACACCCCTTGTTACAGTCCTGGTCAGGCACTCGTTGATGTACACCCCTTGTTACAGTCCTGGTCAGGCACTCGTTGATGTACACCCCTTGTTACAGTCCTGGTCAGGCACTCGTTGATGTACACCCCTTGTTATAGTCCTGGTCAGGCACTCGTTGATGTACACCCCTTGTTACAGTCCTGGTCAGGCACTCGTTGATGTACACCCCTTGTTATAGTCCTGGTCAGGCACTCGTTGATGTACACCCCTTGTTATAGTCCTGGTCAGGCACTCGTTGATGTACACCCCTTGTTATAGTCCTGGTCAGGCACTCGTTGATGTACACCCCTTGTTACAGTCCTGGTCAGGCACTCGTTGATGTACACCCCTTGTTACAGTCCTGGTCAGGCACTCGTTGATGTACACCCCTTGTTACAGTCCTGGTCAGGCACTCGTTGATGTACACCCCTTGTTATAGTCCTGGTCAGGCACTCGTTGATGTACACCCCTTGTTATAGTCCTGGTCAGGCACACGTTGATGTACACCCCTTGTTATAGTCCTGGTCAGGCACTCGTTGATGTACACCCCTTGTTATAGTCCTGGTCAGGCACTCGTTGATGTACACCCCTTGTTACAGTCCTGGTCAGGCACTCGTTGATGTACACCCCTTGTTACAGTCCTGGTCAGGCACTCGTTGATGTACACCCCTTGTTATAGTCCTGGTCAGGCACTCGTTGATGTACACCCCTTGTTATAGTCCTGGTCAGGCACACGTTGATGTACACCCCTTGTTATAGTCCTGGTCAGGCACTCGTTGATGTACACCCCTTGTTATAGTCCTGGTCAGGCACTCGTTGATGTACACCCCTTGTTACAGTCCTGGTCAGGCACTCGTTGATGTACACCCCTTGTTACAGTCCTGGTCAGGCACTCGTTGATGTACACCCCTTGTTACAGTCCTGGTCAGGCACTCGTTGATGTACACCCCTTGTTATAGTCCTGGTCAGGCACTCGTTGATGTACACCCCTTGTTACAGTCCTGGTCAGGCACTCGTTGATGTACACCCCTTGTTACAGTCCTGGTCAGGCACTCGTTGATGTACACCCCTTGTTATAGTCCTGGTCAGGCACACGTTGATGTACACCCCTTGTTACAGTCCTGGTCAGGCACACGTTGATGTACACTCCTTGTTACAGTCCTGGTCAGGCACACGTTGATGTACACCCCTTGTTATAGTCCTGGTCAGGCACACGTTGATGTACACCCCTTGTTATAGTCCTGGTCAGGCACACGTTGATGTACACCCCTTGTTATAGTCCTGGTCAGGCACTCGTTGATGTACACCCCTTGTTATAGTCCTGGTCAGGCACACGTTGATGTACACCCCTTGTTATAGTCCTGGTCAGGCACTCGTTGATGTACACCCCTTGTTATAGTCCTGGTCAGGCACTCGTTGATGTACACCCCTTGTTACAGTCCTGGTCAGGCACACGTTGATGTACACCCCTTGTTATAGTCCTGGTCAGGCACTCGTTGATGTACACCCCTTGTTACAGTCCTGGTCAGGCACACGTTGATGTACACCCCTTGTTATAGTCCTGGTCAGGCACTCGTTGATGTACACCCCTTGTTATAGTCCTGGTCAGGCACACGTTGATGTACACCCCTTGTTATAGTCCTGGTCAGGCACTCGTTGATGTACACCCCTTGTTATAGTCCTGGTCAGGCACACGTTGATGTACACCCCTTGTTATAGTCCTGGTCAGGCACTCGTTGATGTACACCCCTTGTTACAGTCCTGGTCAGGCACTCGTTGATGTACACCCCTTGTTATAGTCCTGGTCAGGCACACGTTGATGTACACCCCTTGTTATAGTCCTGGTCAGGCACTCGTTGATGTACACCCCTTGTTATAGTCCTGGTCAGGCACTCGTTGATGTACACCCCTTGTTACAGTCCTGGTCAGGCACTCGTTGATGTACACCCCTTGTTATAGTCCTGGTCAGGCACTCGTTGATGTACACCCCTTGTTACAGTCCTGGTCAGGCACACGTTGATGTACACCCCTTGTTATAGTCCTGGTCAGGCACTCGTTGATGTACACCCCTTGTTATAGTCCTGGTCAGGCACTCGTTGATGTACACCCCTTGTTATAGTCCTGGTCAGGCACTCGTTGATGTACACCCCTTGTTATAGTCCTGGTCAGGCACTCGTTGATGTACACCCCTTGTTATAGTCCTGGTCAGGCACTCGTTGATGTACACCCCTTGTTATAGTCCTGGTCAGGCACACGTTGATGTACACCCCTTGTTAGAGTCCTGGTCAGGCACTCGTTGATGTACACCCCTTGTTATAGTCCTGGTCAGGCACTCGTTGATGTACACCCCTTGTTATAGTCCTGGTCAGGCACACGTTGATGTACACCCCTTGTTATAGTCCCGGTCAGGCACTCGTTGATGTACACCCCTTGTTATAGTCCTGGTCAGGCACTCGTTGATGTACACCCCTTGTTATAGTCCTGGTCAGGCACTCGTTGATGTACACCCCTTGTTAGTCCTGGTCAGGCACTCGTTGATGTACACCCCTTGTTAGTCCTGGTCAGGCCCTCGTTGATGTATACCCCTTGTTAGTCCTGGTCAGGCACTCGTTGATGTACACCCCTTGTTAGTCCTGGTCAGGCACTCGTTGTACACCCCTTGTTAGGGGTCCTGGTCAGGCACTCGTTGATGTACACCCCTTGTTAGTCCTGGTCAGGCACTCGTTGATGTACACCCCTTGTTAGTCCTGGTCAGGCACTCGTTGTACACCCCTTGTTAGTCCTGGTCAGGCACTCGTTGATGTACACCACTTGTTAGTCCTGGTCAGGCACTCGTTGATGTACACCCCTTGTTATAGTCCTGGTCAGGCACTCGTTGATGTACACCCCTTGTTATAGTCCTGGTCAGGCACTCGTTGATGTACACCCCTTGTTATAGTCCTGGTCAGGCACTCGTTGATGTACACCCCTTGTTATAGTCCTGGTCAGGCACACGTTGATGTACACCCCTTGTTATAGTCCTGGTCAGGCACACGTTGATGTACACCCCTTGTTATAGTCCTGGTCAGGCACTCGTTGATGTACACCCCTTGTTATAGTCCTGGTCAGGCACACGTTGATGTACACTCCTTGTTACAGTCCTGGTCAGGCACACGTTGATGTACACCCCTTGTTATAGTCCTGGTCAGGCACTCGTTGATGTACACCCCTTGTTATAGTCCTGGTCAGGCACACGTTGATGTACACTCCTTGTTACAGTCCTGGTCAGGCACACGTTGATGTACACCCCTTGTTATAGTCCTGGTCAGGCACACGTTGATGTACACCCCTTGTTATAGTCCTGGTCAGGCACACGTTGATGTACACTCCTTGTTACAGTCCTGGTCAGGCACACGTTAATGTACACCCCTTGTTATAGTCCTGGTCAGGCACACGTTGATGTACACCCCTTGTTATAGTCCTGGTCAGGCACACGTTGATGTACACCCCTTGTTATAGTCCTGGTCAGGCACACGTTGATGTACACCCCTTGTTACAGTCCTGGTCAGGCACACGTTGATGTACACCCCTTGTTATAGGGTACTGCTACCTGGGCAAGATCGGATTTTAGGTAATGGGTAGTTAGTTTGAGGCGAATTTGTCTATGATTTTGACCTGCTGGATTAGTTTTGCCTACTTTGTAAGCAGCAGTTATGTTTGGTTTGTTGATTGTTAACGCATTTGGTCTCTTATGATAGCATGTACAATATCAACATAGTGGAGGAAGACACGTTGGAGGAAAGACGAGTCATCACCCGACAGCTGAGGGCGAGATCTTCAACACAGAGCTAAGAAAATGTCAGGAGGAAGGCAGGAAGGAAGACCATTGAGGGCAACCAGGAAAAAGAGTAGTACTGAGTACACTAACTTCGGGAACACCTTCATGTTGTTGAACAGAGTCGGAGAAAGTGCTACCTAGTCTCACTGTAAATGAATGGCTGGAGAGGTAGCCTTCAAGGAAGAGAGGGAGATGGCCAAGATGGCCAAAAGAATGGATTTGGGATAGAATATGATGTCTCCAGGTCGTGTCATAAGCTTTTACCAGGGCAAAAGGAACGGCAACAACGGAGGTTTTCACAGCAAAGGCAGAAGGAATGTAGACATCTAAGGCCACCAAGACATCAGTCATGCTGCGACATTTGCGAAATCTAAATTGAAAAAGGAAGGGGTGGCGATAGTGTTCGAGGCACCACATGAAACGTATACTGACTATACGTACGTAACGTTTGCAGATGCAACTGGTCAGGGCAATGGGGCGGAAGTCCTTAGGGAAAGTCCTGTGGACAGCGGGTTCCCGAATACGAAGACCAGCCGCCTCAAGTCCGTCTCCTTTAGAGTCCCACGACCTTATGGTCCCCGTGGCGCAGTGGTAACAACACTCGCCCGGCGCTTGGTGAGCGCTTTGGCCTGGATTCCTATCCTGGCCGGGAAGGATTGACTGGGCGCCAGTCCTTAACTGTAGCCTCTGTTCATCCAGCAGTAAATAGGTATCTCGTTGTTAAACGATTTGGCGGGTCGTATTCTGGAGAAAAATAGGATTAAGAACCTGCCTGACACGTTATGCATGCTCGTGGCTTTACAAGAATAAAGGAACTCCTGTATATATATAAATAAAAAATATATAAAAAGCCTGTCCTCTAGAACTAACGACTCCTTCCAAAAATGGCTATACATTTTCAGCAAACACTGAGAGGTTCATGGAGACAGATGGTGAATCATGTCCTGATGAATGCCGTCTGTGCCTGCTGTTGTGAGCCTGCAGAGGGTCTGGGCAGACTACAGTTCTGACAGAAAGAGAAGAGAGACAGAACCAGACAGAACCTTAAGCAGAGGTGAAGGACAGGTGAAATATCTGTAACAAACTTCTCCACTATCTTGTGGATTTTCTTCCAGATCTGAGGGAGAGGGGCGTCAAACCGTAAGGGTGAAGAGATAAGATTTCCAGCTCTCGCGCTTAGCCGTATTGATGGCCCTATGGACCACAGCACTCGCCTTACAAAACAAAATAGGCGAATCAGGTGTGTGTCGACGCCGTGTGTGTCTGTTCCAGGCTTCACAATACAGCGGACAGCCCGAGCACAGTCTCAATTCTACCTGGGAATGCACTTCCGTATGTCCCGGGAGGTAGAACGGGGAATAGAGTTGCGAGCAGCGTCAAATAAGGCGTCACGGAAAAGGAAGAGGGCTCTGGGGAGAGCAGATCACATAGGTCAGAGAGAGTAGCGTGGAAGGTGAATAAATTCCAGTCAGCCTCATCAAACCACCACTTGGGAAAGAAGGGGGAAGGGTGGAAAGAGAAGAAGGATACTAGGAGGGGAAATGGTCACTGATATGGAGGTCACCAAGAACCCTTCTGGTGAGCTCTAAATAAACAGAAGAAGAACAGAGAGAAAGATCAAGGAAAGGGCGCGAGTGTGTGCGTCAACATGGGTTGGCTCGTTGGATCATCACCCCAGAGAGCATGCTGACAGATCATCACCCCAGAGGGCATGCAGTGAGATCATCACCCTGGAGGGCATGCTGACAGATCATCACCCCAGAAAGCAAGCAAGGCAAGTGAACTAAGGGAAAGAGCATAAGAAGGGAACCCAGATGTAATCAGACTCACAGAAACAAAACTCTCAGGAATCATAACAAATGCGGTGTTTACCCAGGACTACACTGTAATCAGGAAAGAGAGGGAAGGAAGGGGAGGAGGAGGACTGACCCTACTAATAAAACAGGAATGGAGTTTCAAGGAGATGGTTATCCCGGCCTGCGAGGGATTCAGAGACTATATAACAGACACCATGACAATGGGAAAACCAAGAGTAGTAGTAGCAGTGATATATAACCCTTCACCCAATGACAGAAAGCCCAGGCAAGCATATGACAACAACAACATGGCAGTTAACACTATAATTGAGAGGGCAGCCTCTGCTGCCTGTTGAAATAGATCCATCTGCTCATCATGAGGACTTCAATCGCAGAAGGATAGACTGGGAGAACAAGAACCCGCATGGAGGTGAAGATACATGGAGGGCTAAACTATTTGAGGTGGCGATAAGAAACTTTTTAAGCCAGCATGTCAGGGAACCCACAAGGATGAGAGGAAATGATGAACCAGCGAGACTCGACCTAGTCTTCACTCTGAACGACTCCGAAATAAGGGAAATCGGTTTCGAGGCGTAGGAATGAGCGACCACAGTGTACTGACGATTGAGTATCTGGTTGAAGAATGGTTAATGAACTCTAGGAGGGGAACTGAAAGCAATAGGCTGGCATTCCGAAAGGGAAACTATGAGGAGATAAGAAAATTCCTAACAGATTTAACATGGAAAACAGAGCTCAGAGGAAAGACGGCCCAAAACATGATGGACTACATCACGCAGAAGTGCATGGAGGCAGCAGACAAGCTTGTCCCAGTCCAAAAGGAAAACAATGAAATGAAGATGAGAAACCCATGGTTTTATCAGAGATGCAGGCTAGCCAAACAGAAAAGTAAAAGGGCGTGGAGAAACTATACAATACAATACAATACAATTTTATTTAGGTAAGGTACATACATACAATAAATATTTACAAGGATTGTTTGACTTATAGGTAGAGCTAGTACATACAATGCCTAAAGCCACTATTACGCAAAGCGTTTCGGGCATCGTTTCTATAGAAATAACAGGACACTTGAGAGCAGAGAAAGATACCAGAGTACCTGGAATGAATATGTTAGGTTGAGAAAAGAGGCAGAAAGGCAATATGAAAATGACATCACAAGCAAGGCAAAGACTCAGCCTAAATTGCTGCACAGCCACATCAGGAGAAAAACAACAGTCCAGGAACAGGTAATGAAATTGAGAATAGAGCAGACAGATTCACTACAAATGACAAGGAAGTGTGTGAGAAACTGAATAAGAAATTCCAGGAAAATTCCTTCCTCTTCACATTAGAGGAAGGAGAAGTTCCAAAGATAAGAGAAGGAATAGTTAACTAGGACCCACTAGAAGAGTTTGAGATAACCAGTGGGGGAAGTAAGGAAACTGTTGCTAGATTGGATGTGTCAAAGGCTATAGGCCCAGATAGACTCTTCCCTTGGGTACTGAAGGAAGGAGTGGAAGCACTGTGCCTGCTACTCTCCATGGTATATAACAAATCACTGGTAACAGGGGAACTGCCAACAATTTGGAAGAGGGCTTATGTAATCTCAATATACATGAAGGGGGATAGACAGAAGGCACAGGACTTCAGGCCAGTGTCCCTAACTTGTATACCATGCAAGCTGATGGAGAAGATTGTGTGAAAAAGCTAGTGGAACATCTGGAGCGAAAGAGCTTTGCAACAAAGCATCAACATGGGTTCAGGGATGGCAAGTCTTGCCTCACAGGATTAATTGAATTCTACGACTAGGCAACAAAAAATAGGCAAGAAAGAGAGGGGTGGGCAGACTGCATATTTTTGGATTGCCAGAAAGTATGTAAGTAATTATCAAAAGAAGGCACCAAACCGGGAAGGCTATGTAGCACCATCAAATGTGCGGAATAATCAGAGGGCGCTAAATATCACCAAGGATGCCAATACGAGAACAGAAGAGCATAAGGCAAACGATATCAAAAGTATCCGATTCACCAAGGATTTTTTGAGGGACAAATGACCACAAGGGACGGTCGGAAAGCAAAACATGCTTATCTTGGAAGTCAGGACATTCAACAAGGATATGCACGATCATAAGAGGGACAATGCAGTGTGGACAATAAGGAGCAGGGCAGTTCTAAATTAAGTGACCGTGAGTTAAGCGAGTATGGCAACCTCGCCAGAGCCGTTTCCCATCGCCAGTTATGGTGGTAGGAGGACGGCAATGAGGACACACAACTCTTAATAGTACGCAGTTTGCTACCAGTAACAGAAGACCAACAACCCTGCCAACGGGTAAGGGTGGAGGAATGAATAACTGGGTAAAAGTCGGAATAAGGAATACCTTTACGAGAGATGGGACAAGAGCGGACAGCTTCCCTAGCAGCAGCATCCGCATGCTCATTTAAAGAGACACCAATATGGCTGGGAACCCAGCAAAACTCAATTGACTTAAATTTACTGTGAATAAGAAACAGCCAATGCTGAATCTCAACAAGCACTGGATGAACCGGATTAAAGGACCCGAGAGCCATGAGGGCACTATGAGAGTCAACAACAACTACAAAGGAAGATTGACAATGAGAAAGCAGGAGACGAAGAGCATAGAGAATAGCATAAAGTTCCGCTGTGAAGATGCTAGTCTCCGGAGGTAAGCGACACATATAAGTGCTGTCAGGAAAAACAACAGAGTAGCCTACACCATCCCCAGACTTAGCCCCATCGGTGCAAATGGAAACGGAGCGGGAGTGAGAAGAAAAGTGCTGAAGGAAAAGGCGTTTCAGAATCGTAGGAAAGGTAAAAGCTTTAGTGATGCGGGTTAAGGATGTACAAAACTGCAGAAGTGGGACCATCCATGGGGGCAAGGAAGGAACAACACGAGGAGAAATATTAGAGATACGAACTGAAAGAGAATCCTGTAAGCGAGATAACCGGACAGAAAAAGGGAGGTGGTGAAGAGAAACAGGAACCACAGGAGGGGTAAAAGTTTAAGCACGACAGAGGCAAGAGGAAGGATGTTGCAAGGACCACGCAAGATAGCGAAGACAGTAACGATCACGGCGGTCCTGGAGAGATAGGAAGCCAGTGTCAATATACTAGCTGAGGATGGGAGTCGAACGAAAGGCACCAGAGCTGAGGCACAACCTAGTATGGTGCAAAGCATCAAGACGGCAAAGAGTAGAAGGAGAAGCAAACGAGTGTAAAAAAGCAACCTCAAATGCTTACCGGAATCCTTGTACACAATTGGGTGACCATAAAGCGACAAAGAAAGACGAAGACCGACACGCTATAAGTAAAAGTCATAGCACAAGTCTTAGGCATAGAGAACCCGAAGCCATGATCGGTGGCCCAAGACGACACGGCATCATTCGCAAGTTGAAGCCGCCGTTGAAGGAGAGGCGAGTCATCACCCCAAGAGCAAAGGGTAAGATCATCGACATAGAGAGCGGAGAAGACACCAGAAGGAAGAGAGGAAAGAGGACCATTGAGGGCAACCAGAAAAGAGTAGTGCTCAGAACACTACCCTGAGGCACACCTTCGTATTGCTGAAAAGAGGCAGAGAGAGAGTGGTACCAAGCCTCACTCGAAAGGAACGACGAGAAAGCTTTGGAGGAAGAGAGGGAGATTACCACGAAGGCCAAAAGAATGAAGTTGGGACAGAATATGATATTGCCAAGTGATGTTGTAAGCCTTTGCCAGGTCAAAAAGGATGGTAACAACGCAGGTCTTTGCAGCAAAAGCAGTACGAATATAGACCTCTAAGTTCACCAGGACATCTCTTGTGCTGCAGCACTTGCGGAAACCAAATTGAGAAGGGGAGAGGTGGCGATAGTGTTCTAAGAACCACATCAAACGAACGTTAACCATACGTTCAAAGAGTTTGCAGACACAACTCGGGAGGGTGTTACGACCCTGGGTTCTCCAGTGGAAACCAGAGGTCAAAATTGAGCTATTAAACTTTCTGGTAGTACAGTTGAGTGCATCTCGAACGGCAATTGTTTGTATCTTCCCTGCCAGACGTAAGACTATTATTGTTTCTCAAAGAGCATTTAAAGACTGAGCTGGGGGTTGATTATTAAATAATAACATAGGCACCAACTTTGCTTACTAATACTTTCTAATCATTTGTAAAGTAACAATACGTTGCATAGGGGAAGATCTTTAATGTGCTTAGCTGCACGATCAATTAGGCTCCTTCCGGCACCACGACATGGGAGGCCTAGCCGGTCGCTAGGAGGTCCTTCTCTGGCTGGCGTTGGTGCGGACGAGACCTACTCTGTGGCTGCACCCCTACTCTTCTCCCTTCTCCTCTTACTTATTTCCCTTACCTGAAGTTCCTGTACCCTTAAGTTAAGTACGGGGCATTATTAAGTGTACCTACTCTGGTAGTAACGATTGGTGAGACCTGGGGGTAGTATTTGCCAGTGTTTTGGGTACCCCTAAGTGTTGTGTTTTGTATTAGGGTCCCACGTGGTTTCCCTACCCTAAGCTGCATCCAGCTTCAGTGCTTATCCAGTAGTACTTTACCCTAGCTTGTTCTTAGTGTAAACCTTGTATCCTGCCTACGTGGACCAAGGCTTTTAACGTAAGATAGTGTGGTAAAGTTATTATTATTGTTATTGGTGTGAGTGTATATGGGGGGTTGTTAAGGGGTTAATAAATAAGTACATGAATTACAGAGTATCCCTTCTTCCTGTGTGGGAGCGCATTGATCAACCCTTAGACTAACATATATGGTCTAGTAGCAAGTTATTACTACTGTGGATAATTTATTTTGGGGGCCGGGCCTTTTAGCTCTCCCATATTTGATACTCTGTCTTCTAACTACCCTTACCCCTTAATAGTACCAGTTCACCATAGAAGCACCACACACTTTATTTATAACAAGTGGTTGGCCAGTCCGGGAGGAACATTATAAGTGTAAAAAATTAGATTCTTGAGTGCCAAAATTAAAATTTTTTGTTTTCCGCAGAACGGTTGTGTGCTAGCCTAGGGTCCAGCTCATCTAGCAAAGGACATTCTTGCACTGACTGGACACCCAGCTGGATCCCTTCACGATTAATGTTAGTGTGGCCTTGTGTTAGGGGCCGTGCAAATTTTTGTTTTTTTCCAATTTTTATTTTTTAATTTTTTCTTTGGCTGGGAGCTAAAATTATTAGTGATGTCATCTGAAATGCAGAGACTGGCAGGGGAGCCTTCAGCAGTAGAAATAAAGAGACTTATAAAGTCTAATTTAGTATTGTTAGGCAAGGAATTTGGCCTAGAATTAAATGACGCGGATAAAAAGTGGACTTTGGTGAATGAAATATTACAACATTGTATTGATGAAGAACTATTGGCAAGTGATACACCTTTATGCCAGCCTAGCCAAGCAGAAAGTGCAGCTCATAAGGATAGAGAATTAGCTCTAGAGTTAGCAAGAATAAAATTAGAGGAGCAAAGACTCAAAACCGAGGAGGCTAGAATTAGAGCGAATGCCACTGGACCTCCACCTGCCGGGGATTCAAACCCCAGGCATTATGAGAAAAAGCATAATTTGCCTGAATTTTCCGAGTCAGACCCTGAAAGGTTTTTCAACCATTTTCAGAGATTGGCCATGTCCATGAACTGGCCAAAGGAAGAGTGGGTGAAAATCCTACAGGGAAGACTTAGGGGTAAAGCACAAGATATTTTTATAAACATGCCTGACGACGAGTGTTTCGAATATGATAAAGTCAGGGAATGTATTTTGCGGGCATATGAAATTACTCCTGAAGCTCACCGCCAAGATTATCGCAACCTTAGGCCTACTCACAACCAACCGCTCACTGAATTTGTTAGTGATCAAATTAGATTGTTTGATAGATGGATTCGCTCGGCGAAAGCCGAAACATACGAGGCTCTCAGGAACTTAATTTTAATGGAGCATTTTATAGATATTATGCCAGAGAATGTTTCAAATTACATTAGAGGAAGGGTAGAGGTAAATTCTAAAATAGGGGATTTGGCCAAGTTGGCAGAAAACTACCAATTGGCGGGCAAAAGGCCCAATAAAAATAATTATACCCCACAGAGTAGCAAAACTTATACCCACAGCCAGTCCAGACCAGCTCATTCTAACCCTTTACCTAATGCACCTTCTGTTTCAGACATAACTAACCCTGTTAAAGTGTCTAGCCCCACGGCACCTAAGGGTGAACCGAAGGGTAATTCTGTTAGTAATGTCTCTTCTCCTCGACGTTTTTGTGGTCACTGTAATCGTTCAAACCACAATATTAGCCGTTGTTGGCAACTGTACCCGGAAAAAAGACCCAATGCTCTAGTTGTGACACAGGGCTTGAGGCCTTCGGAAGGGTTAAGGAGTAAGACCTCCAACCCACAGTGGTTGGACTTGCTTACCCCATTCTTATCGAAAGGGAGACTACTTTTGTCTGAGGGTTCTTCCTGGAAGGACGTGGTGATCTTCCGAGACACCGGTGCCATCCAGACCTTAATTTTAGAGAGTGCGTTGCAAGGTGCCAACACTCTCGACACTGGAGAGGTGGTACTGGTCGAGGGTGTCACTAGTGATACTCGAGCAGTACCCCTCCATAAGGTTACCCTGGAATCTGATTTCCACAAGGGTGTTTGTACAGTCGGAGTCACTTCATACCTACCTTTCCCTAATGTTGATGTAATAGTTGGTAATGATTTAGCAGGGGATAAGGTAGGGGACTCCAGACTGCCTATTATGTTGCCTACCCCTAAGGTTTGCCTGGATCCACCCGCCGCAGAGGATAATGTTGTGTACCCTGCGTGCGCGGTGACCAGGTCTATGGGACTTAAATGTAAGGGCAGCCCTGTGCTTGCCAAGGTGGTAAATCCCGAGGACACAAGGAACTTTCCGAGTGGTGAAAACCAAGTGGACCTCGCGGACACATTCATGGCCCGACTCGATGACGTGGCCGAGGACATTGTGGAGAGCCTGCCACCGCCATCTACCGAGAGTAGTGGGGAGGTGGAGGAGAACACTGTTGAGCCTCGGCCAATAGCATCTGACCAAGGCCTAGATGCCTCCTTGAGTGAGTTACAGAAAGCTGACCCCACTCTTGCAGATTGTCATGAGACAGCCGTCTCTATGGAGGAAATTGTAGACGCAGCAACTGGGTACTACTACAATGATCGGATTTTGATGAGAAAATGGAGACCACAGAGTGCTCTCTTGTCAAATGAGTGGGAGGTAGTCCACCAGGTTATGTTGCCGACCTGCTATAGAGAAAGAGTTTTGGCAGCTGCTCATGATGATCCTATGGGGGGACATCAAGGTATTAATATTACGTATCACAAAATTTTAAAGTATTTTTTCTGGCCCAAGCTGAAAAGCGATGTGGCAAAATTTTGTAATGCGTGTGTTGTTTGTCAACTGGTTGGGAAACCAAACCAGACTCCACCTAAAGCTCCTCTAAGGCCTATTGTCGTGCCAGAGGAACCATTTTCTCATGTGGTAATGGACTGTGTTGGACCATTACCTAGAACTAAGTCTGGTAATATTTACCTAATCACAATGATGTGTATCACTACTCGTTACCCAGAGGCTTTTGCTGTAAGGAACATCCGAGCAAAAACTGTTGTTGCTCGTATGTTGCAATTTTTTTCCACTTTTGAACTGCCTCGGGTCGTGCAAACTGACAATGGTACTAATTTTAAGTCTGATATTTTTGAGCAATTTTGTAAGGAACATGGAATAACTCATAAGGTTTCCAGCCCATACCATCCACAGAGTCAGGGGGTAATTGAACGTTTCCATCTAACTCTGAAGCAGATGTTGAAGACATCGTGCGAGAGTTCCCACACCTTCTGGGATGAGAATTTACCGTATGTTTTATTTGCGGCTAGAGAGGGATTACAAAGTTCACTGGGTTGTTCTCCTTTTGAGTTAGTCTTTGGCCATAAAGTTCGTGGACCCTTGCAAATGTTACAGGAGAATCTGTTAGGGAACGTAACGTTAACCGAAGGTTCGGCTTTCTTTGTGCAACACCACCAGAGACTCAAGGACTGCAAGGTGGCTGCATTAAAGTATCTTGGCAAGGCCCAAGAAAAGATGAAAGAACGTAACGATGCTAAATCTAAGTTACGGGTATTTCAGCCTGGCGACCCTGTCCTGGTATTAAAGCCTCGACTAGGGAACACTATGTCCCACAAGTACGAAGGCCCCTACATTGTGACAGAAAAGACTGGGGACCTCACGTACAAAGTGAGGCACTCTGACAAACGTAACCAGGTAATGCTCATACATGTAAATCGACTGAAGAAGTTCCAGGGCCCCAGGCCCATCGCACTAACCAATGTTTCCATTTCCAGTGAGAGAGGGGATGATTGTTCTGGGGACCCAACTAATCTCATTTTCAATAATTCTAGTTCTGTGAATGCTGTGGAGGGACTGTCCCATTTGCAGATGGCCCAACGTGAAGAGGTGCAGTCGTTGGTTGATGAATTCTCCAGTCTGTTCGGGGAGGTCCCGACCCAGACTGATGCCATTTGCCATGATGTCGAGTTGACGGACTACACTCCCATTCGCCTTCAACCCTATCGGATGAGTCCAGAAAAGAAGGCCATCGTACGGAAGGAGGTCGACTTCTTGCTCCAGCACGGCCTCATCCGGCCGAGCCAGGGCTCTTGGTGCTCGCCCTGCCTTTTGGTCCCCAAACCAGACGGCTCCTGGCGATTATGCACCGACTATCGGGAGCTCAACAAGGTGACCATTGTGGATGCCTATCCGCTGCCCCTCCTCGAGGACTGCATCGACGAGTTGGGAAATGCCAAGTACGTTTCGAAATTCGACCTCTCGAGGGGGTATTATCAAATCCCACTCACTGAACGTGCTAAACAAATAACTGCGTTCGTGACACCCGAGGGTGTTTTTGAATATCAAGTGTTACCGTTCGGCTTGCGTAATGCTCCTGCCACGTTCCAGAGACTCATGAACTCTCTGCTCGCTAAGGTGCCAAATTGTCGGGCGTATTTAGATGATATCGTGCTGTTTGACAGTAATTGGGCTGACCACATAGCTAGGTTATGCCAGTTGTTTGCCATCTTGAAAAGGGCAAATCTTACCTTAAATGCTAAAAAGTGTCATTTTGGCCAAGGCACAGTGACGTACCTCGGTTATGAAGTGGGCCAAGGAAAAGTGTTACCTCGGCAAGATAAAATCAGTGCCATTCTGGAGTATCCAGTACTAAAGTCTAAAAAGGACGTTCAGAGATTTATCGGTACGTGTGCGTACTCGGGAATGTGAGGATACAAATATGTAATTACAGTCTTGTAAAGCGCACGCGCAGCGTTTCGGGCAGGTCTAATCTAAGAAAATTTTAAGGAGGTAAATACTTGCAAAATTATAGACAAAAAATGATAACAGATTACATGAAATGAAAAAAAAGATGAGAGAAAATTGTAGGTACAGTATATTAAAGCACATAGGTAGCTAAGATTGATTGCAATGACAGCTTGAATGGTAGTTGACAAAAAAAATTGGTAGGCATAATACAGCAGAAACAATATAAGATTGGTTGCAATGACAGCTTGAATGGTAGTTGACAAAAATTGGTAATCACAATACAGCATATGGCTAGCACATAAAAGAAGACAGCAATGAACACAATGATAAGGTTGTTTGAAATTACATAAAAATTAGGAGATTGGGTAACACTAGGTACAGAGCAAATTTAAAGCTCAGTGTAGGAAACTAAGAAGATGAAGTTAGGTACTTTTTGGTTTTGCTTTTAAATAAGGCAAAAGTTTTACAGTTTTTCAATTCACTAGGGAGTGAGTTCCATAAACTAGGTCCCTTAATTTGCATAGAGTGTTTACACAGATTAAGTTTGACCCTGGGGATATCAAAGAGATATTTATTTCTGGTGTGGTGATAATGGGTCCTATTACATCTGTCCAGGGAGAGTTTCAGAGCATGGTTTGCATTTAAGAACAGGGTTTTGTAAATGTAGTTGACACAAGAGAATGTGTGGAGGGAGTTAATATTTAGCAAGTAATATTTAGTAATAGTAATATTTACTATCGACGTTTTTGTCAGAACTTTTCCAGTGTTGCCACTCCTCTCACAGACTTGTTGCGGAAAGCCGTTAAATTTAAGTGGTCATCAGACTGTGCAGAGGCATTTAAAAATTTGAAATTGATCTTAGCTTCCTCCCCAGTGCTTGCTAGTCCAAGGTTCGACCGCCCGTTTAAAATTCATGTTGACGCGTCTGACTCGGGTGCTGGTGCAGTGTTGTTGCAAACTGGGGATGATCAGGTGGAACACCCAGTATATTATTACTCTGTGAAATTCGACAAGGCACAACGCAATTATTCAGTGGTAGAAAAAGAGGCGTTGGTGCTAGTGTTAACATGTAAAAAGTTCGAAGTTTACCTCACAGGTAATATAGTGGAAGTGTACACGGACCATAACCCACTAGTCTTCCTGACTCAGATGAAGGGTAAGAATAAACGCATCCTCAGGTGGGCGTTGTACCTACAGGACTTCAATCTTTCCATTACCCACCTACCGGGCAGACTCAACGTGATAGCCGACGCTCTGTCCCGGTTGCCTGAATAACATTCATCTGAGCCACAGAAAGCCATTTACCAACTGTCATGCTTTAGTTAATTTTTTTTTAGGTTCTCCTGTGACATTAAATATTCTGTGTCCAATTTATTTACTTCCCTGTTCTTTTATTTTTTTGTGTATGTTTTTTTTTTTCTTTCAGAGAACCCCTTTGTATATTTTTTTTTTTGCAGAGAAATTGTTTTTGATTGATTTTTTGTTTTTGTCATATGCTTTTTCTTTTTATTCTCTGTATACTCTTGCAAAAAAATATGACTACTATTCTAGTAGTCACATTTTTTTTTTTCTCTGAAGGGGGGAGGAGTGTTACGACCCTGGGTTCTCCAGTGGAAACCAGAGGTCAAAATTGAGCTATTAAACTTTCTGGTAGTACAGTTGAGTGCATCTCGAACGGCAATTGTTTGTATCTTCCCTGCCAGACGTAAGACTATTATTGTTTCTCAAAGAGCATTTAAAGACTGAGCTGGGGGTTGATTATTAAATAATAACATAGGCACCAACTTTGCTTACTAATACTTTCTAATCATTTGTAAAGTAACAATACGTTGCATAGGGGAAGATCTTTAATGTGCTTAGCTGCATGATCAATTAGGCTCCTTCCGGCACCATGACATGGGAGGCCTAGCCGGTCGCTAGGAGGTTCTTCTCTGGCTGGCGTTGGTGTGGACGAGACCTACTCTGTGGCTGCACCCCTACTCTTCTCCCTTCTCCTCTTACTTATTTCCCTTACCTGAAGTTCCTGTACCCTTAAGTTAAGTACGGGGCATTATTAAGTGTACCTACTCTGGTAGTAACGATTGGTGAGACCTGGGGGTAGTATTTGCCAGTGTTTTGGGTACCCCTAAGTGTTGTGTTTTGTATTAGGGTCCCACGTGGTTTCCCTACCCTAAGCTGCGTCCAGCTTCAGTGCTTATCCAGTAGTACTTTACCCTAGCTTGTTCTTAGTGTAAACCTTGTATCCTGCCTACGTGGACCAAGGCTTTTAACGTAAGATAGTGTGGTAAAGTTATTATTATTATTGTTATTGGTGTGAGTGTATATGGGGGGTTGTTAAGGGGTTAATAAATAAGTACATGAATTACAGAGTATCCCTTCTTCCTGTGTGGGAGCGCATTGATCAACCCTTAGACTAACATATATGGTCTAGTAGCAAGTTATTACTACTGTGGATAGTTTATTTTGGGGGCCGGGCCTTTTAGCTCTCCCATATTTGATACTCTGTCTTCTAACTACCCTTACCCCTTAATAGTACCAGTCCCCCATAGAAGCCCCACACATATTATTTGTAACAGAGGGCAATAGGGTGAAAGTCCTTAGATGATGTCCCCAGAGACCCTGGTTTTCGAATAGGGAGGACAATGGCATCGAGCCAGTCCTTAGGGACTGACGACGACTCCCAGACCCGATTATACAGACTCGGTAGATACTGAGATGTGAACGGAGGTAGATGGAAAAGCATCTCATAATGAATACCAGCGAGGACCAGCGAGACATTGGGAACAAACTTACCCGCTATCTTGCGGATGTGCTTCCAGATCTGCGGTAGAGGAGTTTCGGACATAATGGTGGAAACATAAGACTTTCAACACTTTTGCTTAGCTGTACAGATGGCCCTATGGGCCACCGCACTCGCCTTTTGAAACAAAAGAAAAGAATTGGCCGTTTGCCGGCGGCGGTGTCTCTTCCAGGCTGCACGCTTACAGCGGACAGCCTGAGCACAGTCCGCATTCCACCAGGGAACGCACTTCCGTGGTCCCCGAGAGGAAGAGCGAGGAATAGAATGGAGGGCAGCGATGAAGATGGTGCCATGAAAAAGGAGGAGAGAGTGAGGGAGAGGTACAAAGGAGAGGGCAGAGAGAGCAGCACTGATGGGTAAATAGGTACCAGTCTGCCTTAGCAAACTGCCACCTAGGGGAGGAGAGGGGAGGGTGTAAAGAGAAAAAGGTAACAAGGATGGGGATATGGTCACTGCCATGGAGGTCATTAAGAACTCGCCCCATGAAATCCAAGTAAAGAGACGACGAGCAGAGAGAAAGATCAAGACAGGAAAGGGTGCGAGTCTGAGAGTCCAAATGAGTGGGCTCACCAGAATTCAGAAGAGACAGGGAAGAAGAGAGGATGAACGGTTCGAGAAGGCGACCCCGGGTTTTTGTCAGAACCTCACTGTCATGTTCACAGAAAATGGTACCATCCGTTTTCTATGTGCGGCGGCTGAGACACCAGAGAGAGAGAGAGAGAGGTAAACAAGAGCATACAGGATGCTACCCGCTTGGAAGCTACTAGTCATGTATCATCTTAAGTATTAAAGTCAATAACCAAGCAATGGCTTTATATCAACCCTACAACCAAGACTTCCTCAGTAACACACACTACCACATTGGCGACGAGGATGAACTGTGAACGCAGGTATTTGTTCAGTTTAAAACACAAGGGAGAAGCATGCTGCCTGGAGGAGGAAGAGAAGCTGTGAGCACCATACCCGATGCTGTATGCTAACCGATGCTGTGTGCTAACCAATGCTGTGTGCTAAATGATGCTGTGTGCTAACCAATGCTGTGTGCTAAATGATGCTGTGTGCTAACCAATGCTGTGTGCTAACCAATGCTGTGTGCTAAATGATTCTGTGTGCTAACCAATGCTGTGTGCTAACCAATGCTGTGTGCTAACCAATGCTGTGTGCTAAATGATTCTGTGTGCTAACCAATGCTGTGTGCTAACCAATGCTGTGTGCTAACCAATGCTGTGTGCTACCCAAGCTGTGCTGACTGAAGAAGCTGTGTACTGAGGAATCTGCCGACGCGGTGTACGAAACGATGCTTTGATGCTGTATACAAAACCCGATGTTTTGTATACGAAACGCGCTCTGTGCTACAATTCTTCACGCTGTGAACTGACTGCTGTGACAACTGCTGACAACTGCTTACTACTGCTGTGCCAACTGCTGACAACTGCTAACTACTGCTGTGCCAACTGCTGACAACTGCTGTGTTGCTGTGAGTAGGAACAACACATGTACACAAGGGCTAGGTAAGAAGTCAGTTGCTGCTGTATTGTGCACTGTTGTGAAATTTTGCATTAAAATGCTTGTATGCTTTGCAAAATTAAAGTAATTACAGTGAATTCTTAACTAACATATACAGTGCAGTAAGAGTTTAGTATTCTGAGGAACATTTAAGTGATAAGTTTACTTTAATACAGTAAAAATGGCAAATATACCTCAGTTTCCTGCATTTGATCCTGACTATGACCAGACAAACCTGTCACAGAGGTGGGTCAAATGGCTTAAAAGGTTTGAAAATATGTTGATAGTTTCTGACATCAAAAGTGCTGAAAGAAAGCGTACCTTTCTACTTCATTATGCAGGTGATCGAGTTTGTGACATCTTTGACACACTGAAAGACACTGGTGGTGACAAAGATTATGACATTGCCAAAGCCAAACTAACAGAGCACTTCAAACCAAGACAAAATACTGCAATGGAAATTATGCATTTCAGGAGAGCCAGACAACTCTCTAATGAAACCGTTGATCAATACCACACACGTCTGCAGGGTTTAGCAGCCCATTGTGAGTTTGTTGATGTTGACAAAGAAATCAAACAGCAAATAATTGAAACATGCACATCTACACGTCTTCGTCGAAGAGCTCTAGAACTTGTTGATGATGAAAGTTCTCTTACCAAGATACTGGATATTGCTCGTCGAATGGAAGATGCTGCACGTGATGCTCGTGTCATGGAGTGCAGTGCCAACAACGGTTCTGCACGTGGTGCTCATGTCATGGAGTGCAGTGCCAACAACGGTTCTGCCACTGTTACTAACAGTGATGAGGTATGTAAGGTTCAGGGAGGACATCGTGATCATAAAAGATATCATGGCAAACCTAACAGTAAATTGAGCCGAGAACCACATCACAACTGGAGTCAAGGAACAAGACTCAAGCAGTCACAACGACCCACATCAGAGGGTGTCAACAATAAATGTTACAATTGTGGAGGAGACTACCCACACCAAGATAATGTTTGTCCTGCTCAAGGTAAGAAGTGCTATGAGTGTGGAAAACTAGGTCATTTTGGTGCTATGTGTCGGTCTGCACTAAAGAAACCACAGTCAGTGAATAAAAGCACTGTACGAGGATCAGGTCACAGGGGTCGAGGTGGTAAACACAATATTGCACCTCATATCCAGAATGTTAATAATGTACATGACAACATGCCATTACAACCAGTCTCAGATGATAGTGAATGTGATTACACTTATGGAGAACAAGCAATCACAGAATGGAATGATCTTCCAAACAACCCAGAGACTATAGTATACATTGCTGGTATTTGTCTCAAAGTTCTCATTGACACTGGATCAAACATTGACACCATTGCTGAGTGCCACTATGAAATATTTAAAAAACAGTTCCCAAAGCTTGAAAACTATAATGGCAAAGCCACTGCCTATGCTTCAAAGGTAGCCTTGCCAGTGATTGGAACTTTCACTGCAGAGATTAAGTCAAAGAGTGCAATGCTCACTACTACATTCCATGTTGTTAGGAATGCAAAGGAGTCTCTACTCAGTTACAAGACTTGAACCAAATTGGGGCTACTTCAGCTTTCTAATGCTGTAGCAGTGGAATCTGCAAACAATGTTGATGCTATTGTTGCTGAATTTTCTGATCGATTTAAATCCATAGGTTGTTATACTGATAGCAAAGTACATCTGCATATCAACCCAGATGTAATTCCAGTTGCCCAACCACATCGCCGACAACCATTCCATACTCGCAAGAAAGTCGATGCCGAACTGGATAGGCTGATGGAACTAGATATCATTGAACCAGTAACAGGTCCAACACCATGGGTAAGCCCAATTGTCACTCCACCAAAGCCGAAGAATCCAGATGAGATACGCATTTGTGTGGACATGCGTGTTCCCAACAAGGCAATAATGCGTGAACGCCATCCTACACCCACTGTAGATGATATGATATACTGCTTGAATGGTGCAACTGTATTCAGCAAGTTAGGTTTAAGCAAGGGCTATCATCAGCTTGAACTTGATGATGAGAGTCGATTCATCACAACGTTTACGACACATCGAGGTCTGTATAGGTACAAGCGCCTGAGTTTTGGTATTAACAGTGCTGCTGAGGTATTCCAGCACATCATCAGCCAGGTATTGCAAGATATACCTAATGCTGACAATATGTCTGATGACATCATTGTTTATGGCCGTACCCAAGCTGAACACGACAAAGCTCTTCGTGCAACATTGCAACGCTTACGAGAAAAGAATTTGACGCTAAGCCGAGCAAAGTGTGAGTTCAGTCAACATAAAATTGAATTCTTTGGACATGTACTTAGTGACAAGGTCTGTTTCCAGATCCTAAGAAAGTTGCAGATATAAAGAATGCTGCACCTCCTTCAACGTCCACTGAAGTACATAGTTTTCTGGGAATGGCAAACTACTGTTCTCGCTTCATTCCAGATTTTGCTACCATTTCGAAGCCTCTACGTGAGCTCCTGAAGAAAAATGCATCATGGTACTGGAGCGATATCGAGCAAAATGCATTTGATGCTGTGAAAGATGCACTAGTAGAGAATGCGACTGCTGCATACTTTGATCCATCAATGGACACTGAGTTAACGGTGGATGCTAGTCCTGTTGGTTTAGGTGCTGTTTTAGCCCAACACAAACCTGGTCAACCAGATTCCAGAGTAGTAATTGCCTACGCCAGCCGTTCTCTCACAGATGTTGAGCAACGATACAGTCAGACAGAGAAGGAAGCTCTTGCTCTTGTATGGGGCTGTGAACACTTCAATGTGTATCTGCTTGGTGCACCCTTCACCACGATAGTCACTGACCACAAACCGTTGGAGACCATCTTCAATAATCCAAAGTCCAAACCACCAGCTCGCATTGAGAGATGGGCTCTTCGTCTGCAACCATACAACTTTACGGTGAAATACAAGCCGGGTGCAGGCAATCCCGCTGATTACATCAGTCGACATCCTGCCAACAGTTTCACCATCACCAAGCATCAGCAAGTTGCCGAGGAATATGTACACTCTGTAACCTATGATGCAGTCCCTAAGGCTCTCACTCTTGATGAAATACGTACTGCAACCCTAGAGGACTCAACTCTGCAAGCAACAGTGGATGCATTGACTAAGAACAAGTTTCCACGCATCCCACCCTCAGGAGTTGACCAAGATGCATTCAAAGCACTTGAACTCATCCAGACAGAATTAAGTGTTACGCAACAACGCGACACCGTGCTGCGAGGTACTCGTATCGTCATTCCAGCTGTTCTCCAGCAACGTGCTCTGAAGCTTGCACATCAAGGACACCAAGGTCTTGTTAGGACCAAACAGCTGCTACGAGAAAAGGTATGGTTTCCTGGCATTGATCGTTAAGCAAAGGACATGCATGATGCCTGTGTCCCTTGCCAAGCTGCAGTGGATACTTCAAGACCAACACCTCTACAACCTTCACCACTACCTGCTGCACCATGGACGGAAGTATCGATGGACTTCCGCGGACCACTACCAACTGGAGAGTACTTGATGGTAGTCATTGATGATCACTCACGTTATCCAGAAGTAGAAATCATCACTTCCACATCTGCAAAGGCTGTCATCCCGAAACTCGACAAGATCTTTTCAAACTTTGGCATTCCTGAAGTTGTCAAGACGGACAATGGACCGCCATTCAATGGACAAGACTTCGTCAACTTTTCTGAGCATATTGGATTCAAACACCGCCGTGTAATGCCACTACATCCTCAAGCAAATGGAGAAGTCGAAAGATTCATGCAACCTCTTATGAAAGCGGTACGCTGTGCTCATGCCGAAGGACGATCCTGGAAACAAGCTATGTATGCTTTTCTCAGGAACTACCGTGCAACACCGCATGGAACACTGGGCAAGTCGCCTGGCGAACTTTTATTTGGACGTCCTATGAGGATCACACTACCTGTCATGCCAGCCGAGGTAACGGATAAATGTCTCGCTCAGAAGGATGCACTAGCCAAGGGCAAAATGAAAATTGCTCATGATCAACGTGCGAAGGAACAATTCATAAAGGTTGGAGACACTGTTCTAGTTAAAAAGAAAAAAGAGGGAAAGCTAGATATGCCATATGATACAAAACCATATAAAGTGATTAGTGTAAAATGAACTATGGTAACAGCGAGTAATAGAGATCATAGTATAACACGTAATATGGCTTATTTCAAAGTGATTCCAACTAGTGTAGAAAATGATGAAGTGCAAAGTCGTGCTAAAGAAAAAGAAAAAATGAGTTATAACCCGACAAACAATTCATCAAGGGATATTATTGTATTTGGGGACTCTCGTCCTAAACGTCATGTTAAACGCCCTACACGATTTGATGATTAATTGTGTTCCTATGTAATGCAAAGTATTTACTTATTATGCTAAATTAAATTTAATATTGTTTGAATAACGCAGATATCTCATTCAATATTTTGTAACCTTGTATTACAGTTTCTTTCATGTTTGTTTAACATTGCATTTGTATTTTTAACATTGAAATCCTGTGTGGTAAAGATTAAGTTGTTTAAATTCTTTTTGTGTTTAATTAATGTTAAATGTATGCAATATCTCTTGATATGTTAATAACTTACTTTGTGTCAATAACTTTGCTTTGTGCTACAAGCATGGTAGACATCCTGTATTCATTCTTTTTAAAGAAAAGGAGGGATGTCATGTTCACAGAAAATGGTACCATCCGTTTTCTATGTGCGGCGGCTGAGACACCAGAGAGAGAGAGAGAGAGGTAAACAAGAGCATACAGGATGCTACCCGCTTGGAAGCTACTAGTCATGTATCATCTTAAGTATTAAAGTCAGTAACCAAGCAATGGCTTTATATCAACCCTACAACCAAGACTTCCTCAGTAAGACACAAACACCACACTCACCACAGAGGGTATGTCGACAATTAAAATCACCCAGCAGGAGAACAGGCTCCAGCAAGGAGTCCAGAAAGTGTTTAAGATCAGGAAGAGAAAGCGGGACATTAGGGGGGAGGTAAATGGAACAAACCATTTATCATTTATGCACAAAGTCACGTGCAGCAGAACATTGGAGAGGCGACAGAAAGAGTAGTGGGATGAAGGAGATATCAGAACGATTCAAGAGAGCAGAAAAGGAAAGGGCTCCAGCAAAAGTAAGGGGGGGGGGAAGAGAGAAAGGAAAGCCACGGAAGCGACCAGGACGAGCACCAAGCATCGGCTCTTGGAGACAGACACAAAGGGGCGAAAACTGTGAAATCAGAAGTTGGAGTTCATGGAAATTTGCGGAATGTCCGTGAATATTCTACTGAAGAATAGACATCGACATGAAGAGAAAGGACAGCAACAGAGGACAATGAAGAAATAAAGGTGAAAAAGGAACACAGCACGTTAAAGAAGCGCAGGATCAGGATCAGGATTGGCGAAGTCAGGGTTAGGAGGCATGGGTAAACTGAGTAAGGATGGAGGGAAGTGAGTGGGAGGACTGACCAGAGGCGAACGAGCAGGGTCTGGAGGAGGAGGAGGAAGAGCAAGGGACAACCAAGGGTCAAGGACAGCAGCAGGAGGGGCAGAAACCAGGAAGTGCACCTCAGCAATGGCAGCAACCGAGAGGGAAGCGGGGGGCCAAAGAAAGCCTCCATAGCAGGAACAGGGGGCACATCCACCGAAACAGGAGGGGATGGAGCGAGAGAGTCAGAGGTAGGGGGCGAGGAAGAAAGC
>NW_025562760.1:0-18663 GCF_020424385.1 Procambarus clarkii | reverse complement strand
CACACGTGAGGTGCACGGTTCGAGTCTCCCAGAACCCAGGTGAATGGAAGGTTTGTTGACCAGACCACACACTAGAAGGTGAAGGGACGACGACGTTTCGGTCCGTCCTGGACCATTCTCAAGTCGATTGTGATGAGGAGGTAGGGTCAGGCAATAAATAGGCAAGAGAGAGCTGAGGAGGAAAGTCAGGTGTAGGGGATAGTAGTAATGAGAACTGCAGCTTCAACTTCTAGTGTGTGGTCTGGTCAACATACTTCAGCCACGTTATTGTGACTCATCACCTGCAAATGGAAGGTTTATTTCTACGGAAGTGTGGAGGACAATTTTGTTTAAGAGTACTGGGCAGACGGGACACCACGAGCGTAGCTCTCATCCTGTAACTACACATAGGTAATTACACTTAATTAATTACACAATAAAGGAATCCCCATGGAGGGGACGAAACGTGGAGAGCAAAGTTAGTAGATGTTATAGACAAGAATTTCCTAACACAACATGTTAATAAAGACACAAGGGAAAGAGGAGGAGATGCACCGAGCCTATTAGGCCTGATTTTCACCCAGAACGTAGAAGACATCGAGAATTTGGTGCATGAAATACCTTTAAGGGCCAGCGACCATTGTATCCTAGTCTTTGACTACATGATGGAATTCAAACTTGTGACCAAGGGACAAGAGATCTCGGAAAGGAGAATTGACTACAAGATAGGGGACTACAGGAGGATAAGGGACAACTATCTGGGAGAAGTGCAGTGGGAGGAAGTAATTAGAGGAAAAATAGTCCAAGATATGATGGACCTAGTCATACAGTAATGCCAGGAGGCCGAAGAGAGATTTATACCAACAGTAAAGGGAAAAAATAAGAGGGAATATAATAACCCATGGTTTAATAGACAGTGTCAGGAAGCAAAAATGGCCAGCAGGCGGGAGTGGAGGAAGTACAGAAGACAAAGGACAGAGGACAACAGGATCAGATGCAACAGAGCTAGGAACGATTACATTAACATAAGACGAACATCGGAAAGGAACTATGAAAACGATATTGCGATCAATGCGAGAAAGCAACGTAAATTACTACACAGCCATAGAAGAAGAAAAATGTCGGTGAACGACCATGTGACAAGACTAAGGAAAACAGAAGGGGCAAATACTGAAAGTGACAAGGAAATCTGCGAGGTACTGAATACCAGTTCCCACAGAGTGGTCACAACCGAGCCTGAGCAGCTCGGTATCAGATATAGACGTGACAGCAGAGGAGGTAATGAAATAGTTGACAACACTGGATGCAACTAAAGCGGTTGGATCAGACAAAGTATCACCGTGGATACTAAAAGAGGCAGTGCAGGCCCTCAGCGTGCCTCTGGCAAGGATCTTTAATGAATCACTTATGTCAGGAGAATTGCCCAGTTGCTGGAAGAAGGCAAATGTCGTACCGATTTTCAAGAAAGGCGATAGGGAGGAGGCACTTAACTATAGACCTGTATCACTGATAAGTATCCCCTGTAAAATACTTGAAAGGATAATTAGGCTACAACTGGTTGTACACCTGGAGAACGTTAAGTTTGTGAACAAACACCAACATGGGTTCTGGAAAGCGAAATCGTACCTAACAAACCTTTTGGAATTCAATGATAAAATAATGAGGATAAAACAGGACAGAGATGGTTGGGCAGACTGCATATTTCTGGACTGCCAAAAAGCCTTTGATACAGTACTGCACATCAGACTGCTGTTCAAACTTGAGAGGCAGGCGGGAGTGGGAGGAAAGGCCATAGCATGGATAAGGAACTACCTAACAGGAAGGAGCCAAAAAATTACGGTAAGGGGCGAGAAGTCGGACTGGCGAACAGTAACGAGTGGAGTACCTCACGGATAGGTGCTGGGACCAATTCTATTTCTAATATATGTTAACGACATGTTTACATGAGTAGAGTCTTACATCTCGATGTTTGCGGATGACGCAAAGTTGATGAGAAGAGTTGTGACAGATGAGGATTGCAGGATCCTCCTAGAGGACCTGAACAGGTTGCAGAGATGGTCAGAGAAATGCCTACTGGAGTTCAACACGAGCAAATGTAAAGTTATGGAAATGGGACTAGGTGATAGGAGACCAAAGGGACAGTACACAATGAAGGGGAACTGCCTACCTGTGACGACGCGCGAAAGAGACCTGGGTGTGGACGTAACACCTAATCTAACTCCTGAAGCACATATAAATAGGATAACGACAGCAGCGTACTCTATACTGGCAAAAGTTAGAACATCATACAGAAACCTAAGTAAGGAGGCATTTAGGGCGCTTTATACTGCCTACGTAAGTCCAGTCTTAGAGTATGCCGCCTCATCATGGAGTCCCCATCTGAAGAAGCATATAAAGAAAGTGGAAAAGGTTCAGAGGCTTGCAATGAGACTCGTCCCAGAGTTACGAGGGATGGGGTATGAGGAGCGCATGTAGGAACTGTGCCTTACGACACTAGAAAAAAGAAGGGAAAGGGGGCACATGATAGGAACGTATAAAATACTCAGGGTGATTGACAGAGTGGACATAGACGAAATGTTCACACGGAATAGTAATAGAACGAGGGGACATGGGTGGAAGCTGGAAACTCAGATGAGTCACAGAGATGTTAGGAAGTTTTCTTTTAGCGTGAGAGTAGTGGAAAAATGGAATGCACTTAAGGAACAGGTTGTGGAAGCAAATACTGTTCATAATTTTAAAACTAGGTATGATAGAGAAATAGGACCAGAGTCATTGCTGTAAACAACCGATGCTTGAAAGGCGGGATCCAAGAGTCAATGCTCGATCCTGCAGACACAAATAGGTGAGTACACGCACTCTCACACACATACACACACACACACACACACACACACTTGGGGTCTGGTAGCTGAGTGGACAGCGCGCAGGTCTCGTAATTCTGTGGCCCGGGTTAGATTCCTGGACCAGGCAGAAACAAATGGGCAAAGTTTCTTTCACCCTGATGTGCCTGTTACCTAGCAGTAAATAGGTACCTGGGAGTTAGACAGCTGTTACGGTGCTGCTTCCTGGGTGTGTTTGTGGGGGGGGGAGGGGGAATACAAAACAAAAAATAAACATTAGTTTGTTAGTAGTTAGTCTCGTAGTCCTAGTCTCGAGCTGACTAGGTCAAGAATCTAGCGCCTCTTGCTGGTATAATTCTGTCCCCACTAGATGGCGTCGTGTATTTTGTGGGGGATTTCGGGAGCGAACTCATAGATGGCACTGACGTCGCTGCTCCGTGCTCCGACGATGGAATCGGGTTCGTAACACAACCGGAAAGTTGGAAGACAGCTAACGTAGTCCCAATATACAAAAAGGGTGACAGGCAAGAGGCACTGAACTACAGGCCAGTTTCCCTAACTTGTATACCATGCAAGGTGCTGGAGAAGATCGTGAGGAAAAGGCTCGTAGAGCATCTGGAGGGAAATAGCTTTGTAACGCACCACCAACATGGGTTCATAGATGGTAAATCGTGCCTCACAGGTTTAATAGAATTATATGACCAGACAACAAAAATTAAGCAGGAAAGAGAAAGGTTGGGCCGACTGCATTTTCCTGGACTGCCAGAAAGCCTTTGACACAGTACCCCATAAAAAGCTGTTAAAAAAGTTGGAGCAACAGGCAGGAGTAAAAGGGAAGATAAGGATAAGGGAGTATTTAAGTATCAGGAAACAGCGAGTAATTGTGAGGGGGGAGACATCAGAGTGGCGAGAAGTCACCAGCGGAGTCCCACAAGGCTCAGTACCTGGTCCCATCCTGTTTCTAATATATGTAAACGATCTTCCAGAGGGTATAGACTCGTTCCTCTCAATGTTTGTTGATGATGCAAAAATTATGAGAAGAGACAAGACAGATGCAGATAGACAGAGACTACAGGATGACCTGGACAAACTGGAGGAATGGTCTAGAAAATGGCTGCTAAAGTTCAACTCAGGAAAGTGTAAAGTAATGAAATTAGGCGAATGGAGCAGAAGGCTGAACACAAGGTACCATCTGGGAGGTGAAATCCTGCAAGAGTTAAATAGAGAGAAAGATCTGGGGGTTGATATCACACCGAACCTGTCCTCAGAGGCCACATCAAAAGGATTTCATCAGCGGCATATGCTAGGCTGGCCAACATAAGAACTGCCTTTAGAAACTTGTGTAAGGAATCGTTCAGGACCTTGTATATCACTTATGTCAGACCAATCCTGGAATATGCAGTTCCAGCCTGGAGTCCATACCTAGTTAAATACAAGTCGAAGTTAGAGAAGATTCAGAGGTACGCCACCAGACTCGTCCCGGAATTGAGAGGAATGAGCTACGAGAAAAGGCTAAATTAGGAGCTGAACCTCACGTCCGTGGAAAACAGAAGAGTAAGGGGAGACATGATAACTACCTACAAAATTCTCAGGGGAATTGACAGGGTGGACAAAGACAAACTCTTCAGCACGGGAGGGACACGAACAAGGGGACACAGGTGGAAACTTAGTACCCAAATGAGCTACAGGGTCGTTAGAAAGAATTTTTTCAGTGTCAGAGTAGTTAATTAATGGAATGCATTAGGAAGTGATGTGGTGGAGGCTGACTCCATACAGTTTCAAATATAGATATGATAGAGCCCAGTAGGCTCAGGAATCTGTACACCAGTTGATTGACAGTTGAGAGGCGGGGCCAAAGAGACAAAGCTCAACCCCCGCAAGCACAACTAGGTGAGTAAACACACACACACACACACACACACACACACACACACACACACACACACACACACACACACACACACACACACACACACACACACACACACACGAGGGGCAGGACCAGGGGTCGACAAAGCAGAGTGCCAGTCTGAATTAGAGCTTCAAAATAGAGCCACTTTAAATTACCTCTTCAAAGCAGAGTGTGTATTTGAATTAGATTTTCAAAGCAGAGCGCCAGATTGAATTAGATCCTGGTGGCAGTGGCACAGTGCCTCAATAACGTGCCGCAGGAGGCTGCGAGGAGGAACAATGGCAGCTGAAGTGCCAATCAAGCGCTCCACTGACCCGGAGCGAGATCCAACAAGCATTCACCCCATCCACTTGCGAAGCCTGTATATCTTTCCACAATCATGGGGGTTTCTTAACATTTATTAAACAGTGTTCCAGCTTGTTTACAACACAAGGCTCTTATTATTTGTCATGTTTATAAGCAGCCTCGTAGTGCTTCGGAACTGATAAACTGTTCAGTAAGTGTAAATAGACATAAGGATTAAGGAAAGATCTACGGGTTTCGAAAGAGTAGCTGGAGTTGCCAGGGCCTCTCCAAGTCCAAGTTGTTAAGTTCTAGTAAATAATTTAAAGAGCTATGACAAAACTCTTAAAAACTCTGCATTCTCTTGAGCGCAGGCGAGAGAGATACATAATAATTTACACGTGGAACACAGAAATAACACCACAAGAGACCATGCAGAAGGCATGGCAGGATGTGCAGAATGCCCCCGTTGAAGAGCAGAGGTGCAACAGGTACTCTGAGAGAACTATCAACATCAGAGGCCCGAGACTGTTCAACACGCTTCCACTACACATAAGGGGCATAACTGGCCGACCGCTCACAGTGTTCAAGAGAGAACTATCAACATCAGAGGCCCGAGACTGTTCAACACGCTTCCACTACACATAAGGGGCATAACTGGCCGACCCCTCACAGTGTTCAAGAGAGAACTATCAACATCAGAGGCCCGAGACTGTTCAACACGCTTCCACTACACATAAGGGGCATAACTGGCCGACCCCTCACAGTGTTCAAGAGAGAACTATCAACATCAGAGGCCCGAGACTGTTCAACACGCTTCCACTACACATAAGGGGCATAACTGGCCGACCCCTCACAGTGTTCAAGAGAGAACTATCAACATCAGAGGCCCGAGACTGTTCAACACGCTTCCACTACACATAAGGGGCATAACTGGCCGACCCCTCACAGTGTTCAAGAGAGAACTATCAACATCAGAGGCCCGAGACTGTTCAACACGCTTCCACTACACATAAGGGGCATAACTGGCCGACCCCTCACAGTGTTCAAGAGAGAACTATCAACATCAGAGGCCCGAGACTGTTCAACACGCTTCCACTACACATAAGGGGCATAACTGGCCGACCCCTCACAGTGTTCAAGAGAGAACTATAAACATCAGAGGTCCGAGACTGTTCAACACGCTTCCACTACACATAAGGGACATAACTGGCCGACCCCTCACAGTGTTCAAGAGAGAACTATCAACATCAGAGGCCCGAGACTGTTCAACACGCTTCCACTACACATAAGGGGCATAACTGGCCGACCCCTCACAGTGTTCAAGAGAGAACTATCAACATCAGAGGCCCGAGACTGTTCAACACGCTTCCACTACACATAAGGGGCATAACTGGCCGACCCCTCACAGTGTTCAAGAGAGAACTATCAACATCAGAGGCCCGAGACTGTTCAACACGCTTCCACTACACATAAGGGGCATAACTGGCCGACCCCTCACAGTGTTCAAGAGAGAACTATAAACATCAGAGGTCCGAGACTGTTCAACACGCTTCCACTACACATAAGGGACATAACTGGCCGACCCCTCACAGTGTTCAAGAGAGAACTATCAACATCAGAGGCCCGAGACTCTTCAACACGCTTCCACTACACATAAGGGACATAACTGGCCGACCCCTCACAGTGTTCAAGAGAGAACTATCAACATCAGAGGCCCGAGACTGTTCAACACGCTTCCACTACACATAAGGGGCATAACTGGCCGACCCCTCACAGTGTTCAAGAGAGAACTATCAACATCAGAGGCCCGAGACTGTTCAACACGCTTCCACTACACATAAGGGGCATAACTGGCCGACCCCTCACAGTGTTCAAGAGAGAACTATCAACATCAGAGGCCCGAGACTGTTCAACACGCTTCCACTACACATAAGGGACATAACTGGCCGACCCCTCACAGTGTTCAAGAGAGAACTGGATAAACACCTCCAAAGGATACCTGATCAACCAGGCTATGATTCATACGTCAGGCTGCGTCCAACAACCTGGTTGACCAGTCCAGCAACGAAGAGGCCTGGTTGACCAGTCCAGCAACGAGGAGGCCTGGTCGACGACCGGGCCGCGGGGTGGCTAAGTCCCGAAATCTCCTCAATGTAACCTCAAGGCAAGGTAGTGAGGGTAAAGCACTGGTGACTTGCCACCAGTGGTTGTCTGAGGTCTGGAAATATATCTTCGGGTTGATGCAGTGTTTGCTGGTGTGTTATATAAGAGCAAGGTGGCTTCCTGGGTGGCTTCCTGGGTGGCTTCCTGGGTGGCTTCCTGGGTGGCTTCCTAGGTGGCTTCCTAGGTGGCTTCCTGGGTGGCTTCCTGGGTGGCTTCCTGGGTGGCTTCCTGGGTGGCTTCCTGGGTGGCTTCCTGGGTGGCTTCCTGGGTGGCTTCCTGGGTGGCTTCCTGTGTGGCTTCCTAGGTGGCTTCCTGGGTGGCTTCCTCGGTGGCTTCCTAGGTGGCTTCCTAGGTGGCTTCCTGGGTGGCTTCCTGCGTGGCTTCCAAGGTGGCTTCCGGTGTGGCTTCCTGGGTGGCTTCCAAGGTGGCTTCCTGGGTGGCTTCCTAGGTGGCTTCCTGGATGGCTTCCTAGGTGGCTTCCTAGGTGGCTTCCTGGGTGGCTTCCTAGGTGGCTTCCAAGGTGGCTTCCTGGGTGGCTTCCTGGGTGGCTTCCTGGGTGGCTTCCTTGGTGGCTTCCTGGGTGGCTTCCTGGGTGGCTTCCTGGGTGGCTTCCAAGGTGGCTTCCGGTGTGGCTTCCTGGGTGGCTTCCTGGGTGGCTTCCTAGGTGGCTTCGTGGGTGGCTTCCTAGGTGGCTTCCTACGTGGCTTCGTGGGTGGCTTCCTAGGTGGCTTCCTCGGTGGCTTCCTGGGTGGCTTCCTGGGTGGCTTCCTGGGTGTCTTCCTGGGTGGCTTCCTGGGTGGCTTCCAAGGTGGCTTCCAATGTAGCTTCCTAAGGGCTTCCAAGGTGGCTTCCTAGGTGGCTTCCAAGGTGGCTTCCTGGGTGGCTTCCTAGGTGGCTTCCTCGGTGGCTTCCTGGGTGGCTTCCTTGGTGGCTTCCTGGGTGGCTTCCTAGGTGGCTTCCTGGGTATCTTCCTAGGTGGCTTCCTCGGTGGCTTCCTGGGTGGCTTCCTGGGTGGCTTCCTGGGTGGCTTCCTAGGTGGCTTCCTGGGTGGCTTCCTGGGTGGCTTCCTGGGTGGCTTCCAAGGTGGCTTCCGGGGTGGCTTCCTGGGTGGCTTCCTGGGTGGCTTCCAAGGTGGTTTCCTAGGTGGCTTCCTGGGTGGCTTCCTAGGTGGCTTCCTGGGTGGCTTCCTAGGTGGCTTCCAAGGTGGCTTCCTGGGTGGCTTCCTAGGTGGCTTCCTGGGTGGCTTCCTGGGTGGCTTCCTAGGTGGCTTCCTGGGTGGCTTCCAAGGTGGCTTCCGGGGTGGCTTCCTGGGTGGCTTCCTAGGTGGCTTCCTGGGTGGCTTCCTGGGTGGCTTCCTGGGTGGCTTCCTAGGTGGCTTCCTGGGTGGCTTCCAAGGTGGCATCCTGGGTGGCTTCCTGGGTGGCTTCCTAGGTGGCTTCGTGGGTGGCTTCCTAGGTGGCTTCCTGGGTGGCTTCCTGGGTGGCTTCCTAGGTGGCTTCCTGGGTGGCTTCCTAGGTGGCTTCCTGGGTGGCTTCCTAGGTGGCTTCCAAGGTGGCTTCCTGGGTGGCTTCCTAGGTGGCTTCCTAGGTGGCTTCCTGGGTGGCTTCCTAGGTGGCTTCCTGGGTGGCTTCCAAGGTGGCTTCCGGGGTGGCTTCCTGGGTGGCTTCCTAGGTGGCTTCCTGGGAGGCTTCATAGGTGGCTTCCTAGGTGGCTTCCTAGGTGGCTTCCTGGGTGGCTTCCTAGGTGGCTTCCAATGTAGCTTCCTAAGGGCTTCCTAGGTGGCTTCCAATGTAGCTTCCTAAGGGCTTCCAAGGTGGCTTCCAATGTAGCTTCCTAACTGCTTCCAAGGTGGCTTCCAATGTAGCTTCCTAAGGGCTTCCAAGGTGGCTTCCTTAGGGCCTCCAAGGTGGCTTCCAATGTAGCTTCCAAGGTGGCTTCCAATGCAGCTTCCAAGGTGGCTTCCTAGGGCTTCCAAGTTGGCTTTCTAGGTGGCTTACCTAGGGCTTCCAAGGTGGCTTTCTAAGGGCTTCCAAGTTGGCTTCCTAAGGCTTCCAAGGTGGCTTCCTTACGGCTTCCAAGGTGGCTTCCAATGTAGCTTCCAAGGTAGCTTCCAATGTAGCTTCCAAGGTGGCTTCCTAGGGCTTCCAGTGTAGCTTCCTAAGGACTTCCTTAGGGCTTTTAAGTTGGCTTCCTAAAGCTTCCAAAGTGACTTCCTAGGGCTTTCACGATGGCTTCCTAAGGGCTTCCATGTTGGCTTCCTAGGTGGCTTCCTAGGGCTTCCAAGGTTGCTTCCCTACGGCTTCCATGTTGGCTTCCCTAAGGGCTTCCATGTTGGCTTCCCTAAGGGCTTCCATGGTGGCTTCCCTAAGGGCTTCCATGGTGGCTTCCCTACGGCTTCCTTGTTGGCTTCCCTAAGGGCTTCCATGGTGGCTTCCCTACGGCTTCCATGTTGGCTTCCCTACGGCTTCCATGGTGGCTTCCCTAAGGGCTTCCATGGTGGCTTCCCTACGGCTTCCATGTTGGCTTCCCTAAGGGCTTCCATGTTGGCTTCCATAAGGGCTTCCATGGAGGCTTCCCTAAGGGCTTCCATGGAGGCTTTCTTAAGGGCTTCCATGGTGGCTTCCCTAAGGACTTCCAAGGTGGCTTCCTGAGGGCTTCCAAGGTGGCTTCCTGAGGGCTTCCAAGGTGGCTTCCTGAGGGCTTCCAAGGTGGCTTCCTGAGGGTTTCCAAGGTGGCTTCCTGAGGGCTTCCAAGGTGGCTTCCTGAGGGCTTCCAAGGTGGCTTCCTGAGGGCTTTCACGGTGGCTTCCTGAGGGCTTCCAAGGTGGCTTCCTGAGGGCTTCCAAGGTGGCTTCCTGAGGGCTTCCAAGGTGGCTTCCTGAGGGCTTCCAAAGGGCTTCCTAAAGGGCTTCCAGGGTGGCTTCCCTAAGGGCAGTGTTTAACAGTGATTGTGGTCAGATTACCATCACCAGAGCAGTACTGGTGGCCTGGTCACAGTACTGGTGGCCTGGTCACAGTACTGGTGGCCTGGTCACCAGTACTGGTGACCTGGCCACAGTACTGGTGGCCTGGTCACAGTACTGGTGACCTGGTCACAGTACTGGTGGCCTGGTCACAGTACTGGTGGCCTGGTCACAGTACTGGTGGCCTGGTCACAGTACTGGTGGCCTGGTCACAGTACTGGTGGCCTGGTCACAGTACTGGTGGCCTGGTCACAATACTGGTGGCCTGGTCACAGTACTGGTGACCTGGTCACAGTACTGGTGGCCTGGTCACAGTACTGGTGACCTGGTCACAGTACTGGTGGCCTGGTCACAGTACTGGTGACCTGGTCACAGTACTGGTGGCCTGGTCACAGTACTGGTGGCCTGGTCACAGTACTGGTGGCCTGGTCACAGTACTGGTGGCCTGGTCACAGTACTGGTGGCCTGGTCACAGTACTGGTGGCCTGGTCACAGTACTGGTGGCCTGGTCACAGTACTGGTGGCCTGGTCACAGTACTGGTGGCCTGGTCACAGTACTGGTGGCCTGGTCACAGTACTGGTGGCCTGGTCACAGTACTGGTGACCTGGTCACAGTACTGGTGGCCTGGTCACAGTACTGGTGACCTGGTCACAGTACTGGTGGCCTGGTCACAGTACTGGTGACCTGGTCACAGTACTGGTGGCCTGGTCACAGTACTGGTGGCCTGGTCACAGTACTGGTGGCCTGGTCACAGTACTGGTGGCCTGGTCACAGTACTGGTGGCCTGGTCACAGTACTGGTGGTCTGGCCACAGTACTGGTGGCCTGGTCACAGTACTGGTGGCCTGGTCACAGTACTGGTGGCCTGGTCACAGTACTGGTGGTCTAGCCACAGTACTGGTGGCCTGGTCACAGTACTGGTGGCCTGGTCACAGTACTGGTGGCCTGGTCACAGTACTGGTGGCCTGGTCACAGTACTGGTGGCCTGGTCACAGTACTGGTGGCCTGGTCACAGTACTCGTGGCCTGGTCACAGTACTGGTGGCCTGGTCACAGTACTGGTGGCCTGGTCACAGTACTGGTGGCCTGGTCACAGTACTGGTGGCCTGGTCACAGTACTGGTGGCCTGGTCACAGTACTGGTGGCCTGGTCACAGTTCTGGTGGCCTGGTCACAGTACTGGTGGCCTGGTCACAGTACTGGTGACCTGGTCACAGTACTGGTGGCCTGGTCACAGTACTGGTGGCCTGGTCACAGTACTGGTGGCCTGGTCACAGTACTGGTGGCCTGGTCACAGTACTGGTGGCCTGGTCACAGTACTGGTGGCCTGGTCACAGTACTGGTGGCCTGGTCACAGTACTGGTGACCTGGTCACAGTACTGGTGGCCTGGTCACAGTACTGGTGGCCTGGTCACAGTACTCGTGGCCTGGTCACAGTACTGGTGGCCTGGTCACAGTACTCGTGGCCTGGTCACAGTACTGGTGGCCTGGTCACAGTACTGGTGGCCTGGTCACAGTACTCGTGGCCTGGTCACAGTACTGGTGGCCTGGTCACAGTACTGGTGGCCTGGTCACAGTACTGGTGGCCTGGTCACAGTACTGGTGGCCTGGTCACAGTACTGGTGGCCTGGTCACAGTACTGGTGGCCTTGTAATAGGGTCAACAGAGAGTCTGAGAACCATTCAAGTTTAGTGAGATCGCCCGGAACTTGGAGTTCAATCCTTGGGTATGATCCTAGCCACAAGTGTCTGGAGTCTCTGAGCCCTTAAAGCTGGAGGATGAGAGAGGCTGGAGGATGAGAGAGAGCTGGAGGATGAGAGAGGGCTGGAGTTATGAGAGAGGGCTGGAGGATGAGAAAGGGCTGGAGGATGAGAGAGGGCTGGAGGATGAGAGAAGGCTGGAGGATGAGAGAGGGCTGGAGGATGAGAGAGGGCTGGAGGATGAGAAAGGGCTGGAGGATGAGAGAGGGCTGGAGGATGAGAGAAGGCTGGAGGATGAGAGAGGGCTGGAGGATGAGAGAGGTCTGGAGGATGAGAGAGGGTTGGAGGATGAGAGAGGGCTAGAGGATGGAGGATGAGGAAGAGAGGGCTGGAGGATGAGAGAGAGCTGGAGGATGAGAGAGGGCTGGAGGATGAGAGAGGGCTGGAGGATGAGAGAGGGCTGGAGGATGAGAGAGGGCTGGAGGATGAAGAGAGGGCTGGAGGATGAGAGAGGGCTGGAGGATGAGAGAGGGCTGAGAGAGGGGCTGGAGGATGAGAGAGGGCTGGAGGATGAAAGAGGGCTGGAGGGCTGGAGGATGAGAGAGGGCTTAAGGATGAGAGAGGGCTGGAGGATAAGAGGGGGCTGGAGGATGAGAGAGGAGGGTTTGGAAGATGAAAGAGAGGGGCTGGAGGATGAGAGAGGGCTGGAGGATGAAAGAGAGGGGCTGGAGGATGAGAGAGGGCTGGAGCTAGGATGAGAGAGGGCTTAAGGATGAGAGAGGGCTGGAGGATAAGAGGGGGCTGGAGGATGAGAGAGGTCTGGAGGATGAGAGAGGGTTGGAAGATGAAAGAGAGGGCTGGAGGATGAGAGAGGGCTGGAGGATGAGAGAGGGCTGGAGGATGAGAAAGGGCTGGAGGATGAGAGAGGGCTGGAGGATGAGAGAGGGTTGGAGGATGAAAGAGAGGGCTGGAGGATGAGAGAGGGCTGGAGGATGAGAGAGGGCTGGAGGATGAGAGAGGGCTGGAGGATGAGAGAGGGCTGGAGGATGAGAGAGGGCTGGAGGATGAGAGAGGGCTGGAGGATGAGAGAGGGCTGGAGGATGAGAGAGGGCTGGAGGATGAGAGAGGGCTGGAGGATGAGAGAGAGCTGGAGGATGAGAGAGGGCTGGAGGATGAGAGAGGGCTGGAGGATGAGAGAGGGCTGGAGGATGAGAGAGGGCTGGAGGATGAGAGAGGGCTGGAGGATGAGAGAGGGCTGGAGGATGAGAGAGGGCTGGAGGATGAGAGAGGGGCTGGAGGATGAGAGAGGGCTGGAGGATGAGAGAGGGCTGGAGGATGAGAGAGGGCTGGAGGATGAGAGAGGGGAGGAAGGAGAGAGAGCTGGAGGATGAGAGAGGGCTGGAAGATGAGAGAGGGCTGGAGGATGAGAGAGGGCTGGAGGATGAGAGAGGGCTGGAGGATGAGAGAGGGCTAGAGGATGAGAGAGGGCTGGAAGATGAGAGAGGGCTGGAGAATGAGAGAGAGCTGGAGGATGGAGAGAGGCTGGAGGATGAGAGAGGGCTGGAGGAGAGAGAGGGCTGGAAGATGAGAGAGGGCTGGAGAATGAGAGAGAGCTGTTGGATGAGAGAGAGGGCTGGAGGACGAGAGAGGGCTGGAGGATGAGAGAGGGCTGGAGGATGAGAGAGGGCTGGAGGATGAGAGAGAGCTGGAGGATGAGAGAGGGCTGGAGGATGAGTGTGAGAGAGAGAGGTATTTTATCCTCCTAGAGAACATAGTTTAATAACAGTTGCGTTAATTAACATATACTGTTCAGTCTAACAATTAAATACTTGTATATTAATGGTTCTATACAATGGTCAGTTCATCACGCTGGAGTTATCTTCCATCCTGGAATAAGTGACAATGATCAGATGTCATTTTAATACCAAACACTACTTCAGGGCTTAGTAGTTAGTGAAGACTTAAATAGTGTCTTCAGTCTTGACGGCCGCTAGAGAGTCTTGACGGCCGCTATATAGGGTCTTGACGGCCGCTATATAGGGTCTTGACGGCCGCTATAGAGAGTCTTGACGGCCGCTATAGAGAGTCTTGACGGCCGCTATAGAGAGTCTTGACGGCCGGTATAGTCTTGACGGCCGCTCTAGAGTCTTGACGGCCGCTATAGAGAGTCTTGACGGCCGCTATAGAGAGTCTTGACGGCCGCTATAGAGAGTCTTGACGGCCGCTATAGAGAGTCTTGACGGCCGGTATAGTCTTGACGGCTGTTCTAGAGTCTTGACGACCGCTAGAGAGTCTTGACGGCCGCTATATAGGGTCTTGACGGCCGCTATAGAGAGTCTTGACGGCCGCTATAGAGAGTCTTGACGGCCGCTATATAGGGTCTTGACGGCCGCTATAGAGAGTCTTGACGGCCGCTATAGAGAGTCTTGACGGCCGCTATAGAGAGTCTTGACGGCCGGTATATAGGGTCTTGACGGCCGCTATAGAGAGTCTTGACGGCCGCTATAGAGAGTCTTGACGGCCGCTATAGAGAGTCTTGACGGCCGCTATATAGGGTCTTGACGGCCGCTATAGAGAGTCTTGACGGCCGGTATATAGGGTCTTGACGGCCGCTATAGAGAGTCTTGACGGCCGCTATAGAGAGTCTTGACGGCCGCTATAGAGAGTCTTGACGGTTGCTATAGTCTTGACGGCCGCTATAGAGAGTCTTGACGGCCGCTATAGAGAGTCTTGACGGCCGCTATAGAGAGTCTTGACGGCCGCTATAGAGAGTCTTGACGGCCGCTATAGAGAGTCTTGACGGCCGCTATAGAGAGTGGTCGTAGTGAGAGGCGCCTGGTCTCTACGGCTTAGTGCCTTCTTTTGATATATTTCTATACTTGATGAGCCTTGACACCCAGCTTAGACACGCCGGGCTAAGATGTCACCCTAGATTAATGTCCTTGAGACTATACACTTTTCTAAACTAACTTAACATCACTTAACCTAACTTGTTCTAATCTATCTTCGCTTAGCCTAACCTTACCTGACATAACTTCGTCAAACCTCACCTCGTCTAACTTTATTTTATTTATATATACAAGAGTTCTTACACTCTTCTGCAGCCATTATCACAGAGGCGGGTGAGGCGGGTGAGGCGGGTGAGGCGGGTGAGGCGGGTGAAGCGGGGCCTTAATTATAATTCTTTCCCCGGAATATAACCCGATAAATCGTTTACCAACCTGGGACACATTCATTGCTGGGGTGACAGAGGCTACAGTTAAGGATTGGCGCCCAGTCAATCCTCCCCAGCCTAAGGCGGATACGGCCTAAGGATACGAACCCAGGCTAAAGTGTTCGCGAAGCGCCGGTCGAGTGTCTTACCGCTCCACCACCTAACAGAACAACGTGAATCGTGAGCATTAGAACCGTTACCGGACGAACTTAACCTCTTCTAACTTCACCTCGTCTAACTTTACCTCGTCTAACTTCACCTCGTCTAACTTCACCTCGTCTAACTTTACCTCGTCTAACTTTACCTCGTCTTACTTTACCTCGTCTAACTTCACCTCGTCTAACTTTACCTCGTCTAACTTTACCTCGTCTAACTTTACCTCGTCTAACTTTACCTCGTCTAACTTCACCTCGTCTAACTTTACCTCGTCTAACTTTACCTCGTCTTACTTTACCTCGTCTAACTTTACCTCGTCTTACTTTACCTCGTCTAACTTTACCTCGTCTAACTTTACCTCGTCTAACTTTACCTCATCTAACTTCACCTCGTCTAACTTTACCTCGTCTAACTTTACCTCGTCTTACTTTACCTCGTCTAACTTTACCTCGTCTAACTTTACCTCATCTAACTTTACCTCGTCTAACTTTACCTCGTCTAACTTTACCTCGTCTAACTTTACCTCGTCTAACTTTACCTCATCTAACTTCACCTCGTCTAACTTTACCTCGTCTAACTTCACGTCGTCTAACTTTACCTCGTCTAACTTCACCTCGTCTAACTTCACCTCGTCTAACTTTACCTCGTCTAACTTCACGTCGTCTAACTTTACCTCGTCTAACTTCACCTCGTCTAACTTCACCTCGTCTAACTTTACCTCATCTAACTTCACCTCGTCTAACTTTACCTCGTCTAACTTCACCTCGTCTAACTTCACCTCGTCTAACTTTACCTCATCTAACTTCACCTCGTCTAACTTTACCTCGTCTAACTTCAAGCTTCGCTTCAAGAACACCATGAATGTTGTCCATGAATACTCCTTTCCCACGAAGAACATTACAAGCCAACAACACCCCAGCTCCAAGAACACCCCAGCCCCAAGACACCCCAGCCCCAACAACACCCCAGCTCCAAGAACACCCCAGCCACAAGAACACCCCAGCCCCAAAAACACCCCAGCCCCAAGAACACCCCAGCCCCAAGAACACCCCAGCCACAAGAACACCCCAGCCCCAACAACACCCCAGACCCAAGAACACCCCAGACCCAAGAACACCCCAGCCCCAAGAACACCCCAGACCAAGAAGGAACACCCCAGCCCCAACCACACCCCAGCCCCAAGAAACACCCCAGCCCCCAACAACACCCCAGCCCCAAGAACACCCCAGCCCAACAAACACCCCAGACCCAAGAACACCCCAGCCCCAAGAACACCCCAGCCTCAAGAACACCCCAGCCCCAACAACACCCCAGCCCCAACAACACCCCAGCCCCAAGAACACCCCAGCCCCAAGAACACCCCAGCCACAAGAACACCCCAGCCACAAGAACACCCCAGCCCCAACAACACCCCAGCCACAAGAACACCCCAGCCACAAGAACACCCCAGCCTCAAGAACACCCCAGCCTAAAGAACACCCCAGCCTCAAGAACACCCCAGCCTCAAGAACACCCCAGCCTCAAGAACACCCCAGCCACAAGAACACCACAGCCCCAAGAACACCCCAGCCTCAAGAACACCCCAGCCACAAGAACACCCCAGCCACAAGAACACCCCCCAGCCCCAACAACACCCAAGCCACAAGAACACCCCAGCCACAAGAACAACCCCAGCCTCAAGAAACACCCCAGCCTCAAGAAACACCCCCAGCCTCAAGAACACCCCAGCCTCAAGAACACCCCAGCCTCAAGAACACCCCAGCCACAAGAACACCCCAGCCTCAAGAACACCCCAGCCACAAGAACACCCCAGCCCCAACAACACCCAGCCACAAGAACACCCCAGCCACAAGAACACCCCAGCCTCAAGAACACCCCAGCCCCAACAACACCCCAGCCAGAACAACACCCCAGCCCCCAAGAACACCCCAGCCCCCAAGAACACCCCAGCCCCCAAGAACACCCCAGCCCCCAAGAACACCCCAGCCCCCAACAACACCCCAGCCCCCAACAACACCCCAGCCCCCAACAACACCCCAGCCAGAACAACACCCCAGCCCCCAAACAACACCCCCAGCCCCCCAACAACACCCCAGCCCCCAACAACACCCCAGCCCCCCCCAACAACACCCCAGCCTCAAGAACAACCCAGCCCCCAACAACACCCCAGCCCCCAACACCAACCCCAGCCTCAAGAACACCCCAGCCCCCAACAACACCCCCAGCCCCCAAAGAACACCCCAGCCCCCAAGAACACCCCAGCCCCCAAAACATACCAACCCCCAGCCACCCAAGAAGCCCCCAGACAACAACACCCCAGCCCCAAGAACACCCCAGCCCACCAGAACACCCCAGCCCCCAAGAACACCCCAGCCCCCAAGAACACCCCATCCCCCAAGAACACCCCAGCCCCCCAAGAAACACCCCAGCCCCAAGAACACCCCAGCCCCAAGAACACCCCAGCCCCAAAAACACCCCAGCCCCACACCCCAAAAAGAACACCCCCAGCCCCCAAGAACACCCCCAGCCCCCCATGGAACACCCCAACCCCCAAGAACACCCCAACCCCCAAGAACACCCAGCCCCAAGAACACCCCAGCCCCAAGAACAACCCAACCCCCAAGAAGAACACCCCCCAGCCCCAAGAACACCACCCAGCCCCAAGAACACCACCCCCAGCCCCAAAAACACGTACCCCAGCCCCCAAGAACACCCCAGCCCCCAAGAAACCACCCCAGCCCCCAAGAACACCCCCCAGCCCCAAGAACACCCAACCCCCAAGAACACCCCAACCCAAGAAACACCCCAGCCCCAAGAACACCCCCAGCCCCAAGAACACCCCAGCCCCAAGAAACCCCAGCCCCAAGAACACCCCAGTCCCAAGAGCACCCCAGCCCCAAGAACACCCCAGCCCCAAGAACTCCCAGCCCAAGAACACCCCAGCCTCAAGAACACCCCAGCCCCCAAGAACACCCCAGCCCCCAAGAACACCCCAGCCCCAAAGAACAGCCCCAGCCCCAAGAACACCCCAGCCCCACCAAGAACACCCCAGCCCCAAGAAACACCCCAACCCCCAAGAACACCCATCCCCCCAAGAACACCCCAGCCCAAAGAACAACCCCAGCCCCCAAGAACACCCCAGCCCCCAAGAACACCACCAACCCCCAAGAACACCCCAGCCCCCAAGAACACCCCCAGCCCCCAAGAAACAGCCCCAGCCCAAGAACACCCCAGCCCCAAAGAACACCCCCAGCCCCAAGAACACCCCAACCCCCAAGAACACACCATCCCCCAAGAACACCCCAGCCCCAAGAAACACCCCAGCCCCCAAGAACACCCCAGCCCCAAGAACACCCCATATACCAACACGTCGTGGAAGCAAGCGCCCACAATGCTATGTTGGGCCACACTACCTCTCACCAGGGGCACATCCTCCTCTGGGTGACCTGTGAAG